>BGPR01002171.1:41269-89264 GCA_013235015.1 Araneus ventricosus | reverse complement strand
GCAGACGAGAAAACATTTCACTCTCTAACCTTTAACCTTTGTTAGATATTTACACACTTCAGATGTTTTTGCGACTGGGAAAGGTTTAAGTTCCTCCCTATAGGAAATCCGTCTGACAGAATTATTGCTTTTTCTATGCTAATTCCAAAATCCGTCCCTGAGAAAATTTCAGTAGTGGAATAACAGTTAAAATTGATAAAATTAACGAAAATTAAATTAAAAATTAATAGAACTTGAATTAAAAATTAATTAAAATTCTTTTGCATTATACAGAAAGGCGCATATGCAGCTGCTTCTGATAGAATACACGAAAAACAAAATTAGAACTTTGAAAAATAAGTTAAAAATTATAAAAAATAGGCATTAATAAAACCTTAAAATAAAACACAAAAAAGCAAAATAGAACGAAAAATACAATTAGAATGAAAGCAAAATGAAAGAAAATTGTAAAAGAACCAAAATGGCGATTCTCCTCAGAGGCCACACGCCATTGTAGCTCTGAAGCAGGACAAAACTTTTCTGAATAAAGGAAAGACCATTAGTCAAAATTATTCCTTTATGTGGCCTGAATTTTTGTCCAACCTCAGAAAATAGGATAAAAGGAATAAAAAAAACATGATAGATACCTGTACAACAGAATCAAAAATGAGACAAACCAAAAAGTCATCCTCTTTCAAAAACAGACGCTCTAAATAAGTGAAGTCAATAACATCAAGAAGAAAGCCCCTAGCGCCATCTATGTAGAAGAATTCGAACTATTAGTGGAACTAGTAGTGGAATCCCTTCTCCAAAAATTTGACAAAATTATGGCTGTTTGCTGCGAGGGAGTGACTGTTATTTCATCCACCTTTGAACCCTAAATGTGTTTTGCGCTGAGAATCTGGCACTCTGTTCAATATCTGTCGGCATTGTTTGTAGTAAAATCGGGAGTCGTGTCATCCCACGTGGATAAAATGTGTTAGGGAACGTCTGGGAGTAGCAAGAGATTGATCAAAAAGATGGTGTGTGTGATTATTTTTGGGGCTGTAGCCAATTAAGATCGTCGGTTTTGGGCTTTTTTCTAAAGGTTGGATGATTTTGGCGAAATCAGGATTTTTCGGGTCATGCCAAAGGAGAGTTCGGTAAGGTGGCGCTCGCCAAAGTGGCTTTTAAAAAAGGGAGTTTGAAATTTTTTGGAGAAGAATGGGAAAAGGAAAAATGTGATGAAGGTAAAGGGAGCGTGATCGATATGATGAGACGATAAGAAATGTCCGTGCGAGGTCCTAAAATGCGGGGGAGTCCAGCAGTTTAACGGGGATTCCCCTGTATCAGCGCTGGGGCTTTCGTGCAAACTCACAAGAATAAACAAATAAACCCCGCGGTTAAGGGTTCAGTGGAGACCGTTTGGTACGGCTTGCCCAACTACATCCAAAAGCGGCTTTACCTGCTTGTCGATTGTTCTGCGCTCTAGAATTCGTCTGCTGTAGGGTGAGATAATCGTCGAAAATTGTAAATGAGATATCAGCAGCATACCATAGACGCATAAAGATCTTAAATTTCTCCCTCGGTCATCAGTTGTACCTCTCAATGAGCATCATCATCGTTGTGTCACCGCTGGAAAATTTCCGCGTAAAAATATTATCATCAGAGCGATAGAAAGAAGTTAAAAGAAATTAAGGTAAGACTTAAGAGCATGGTGCAGTTTCTCGCCAAACTGGGAAATTGCGCCAACCATCCAAAAAGTCGCCAAATATCCGCCATCTTGGATGATTTCAAGATGGCGGCGATTCTAATGCCAGCCATGGCAAAAAATGTAAATAATACATAAAATTGGAAATAGTACATAAAATTGCAAATAGTACGTCAAATTGTACGAAATTTAGCATGAATTTGCTCAAATTCTGGCACAAATTAGAAATTCTGGCAAAGTTTTAGGCTTGCCAACAAAGTAAAGAAGGTTACCACATTTGGCGAGGAAAAAAATTCAACTTCTCGGACCGCACCATGTTCTTAAGTCGAGCTGAAATTAATATCTGGTTCAGAACATCGAGTCCGGGTCTTTATGCCAAAATTAGGTAAAGCATCAAGTTATGTGCAAAATACGGAGCGTGTATCTCCATCGCTAATTCGTCTGTGTTCTCGCATACATTGAAGGCAACCCAATGTGATGCCTGCACAAATCAACCCCATATAAGTTATATATATTTTTATATATATCAAGTTTTTTTATTCATATTTGTGAGTACTAGAAGGATTAATTATCATATGAACATTTGAACTTATCTACCAGCTTGTAAATAAATGACTTAACCGGAAGATCAAGGTACTGTCATGTTTTTAATTACAATAATGTTTGATCATGTCCGCTTATTTATAATTGACTATCAAAATTAGGATTCTGATGCAAGTATCCTTAATTTCCTGGTAATATTCGCTAAAATGTGTTATATTCTCAGGGGATTTTGTCATAATTGTTTTAAGATGATAATTTAGAAATATATGTATGAATATTAATACGTAAAAATGAAAGAAAATATATCATTCTTTAATATATGAACATGTAAGGTGTAATCAATTCAGTCTGTTGGTTATTGGTGAAAGTGATAATCATATAGAAGGTTAATTCAAGATCAATGATATTCAATAATTACATGATCGTCAAAGTTTAATTATAGTATTGATATTCTTCAGAAGTGGTGTGTATACATATATGCATAAAACTTAAATATAAATAAGTAAAATTACGATAGTACCTCTCTCATTTGTTCCTTACATGATGATAACTATTATATACCATGAATAATGTTTATGAAATGTTAACGTGTTGATACGAAAATAATTGCTGTTTTATTTAGAGGTAACTTAAATTGTGGTGGCCACTAATACTAATGCTAAAATTTCTTTAATTTTTGAGGCTAAACTAATGTTAGGAGTAATTAAGTAGAATTTTAAAAATTCAAAAGAAAAATATAAAGAAATAAAAATGAGGTTTCCTATTTTCCATGATATAAAGGTCGACCCTACATATTGAATATCTGATACAATTAATTGATGTTAATGTCCTAGCATTGTGAATTGTATGTTTGTCAGTGATTTTATGTGTTCGTGTTTAGAAAATCTGGTTAATAAAATTGTTAGACTTAAAAATTTGGCTGTGTTTCTCTTCTCAAATAATTAAGCACTGTGATATATTAGAACCGGGGTTATTGCATAATTGATCACATTAAATAGTAACACCACGCAATCTAAATTATAAATTTTACTAGATAATTATACATGCTAATATTCTGATTTAAATTAATAACTATATTCAAGGTATATTCTTACGCCTGTTGCCTTTTCTCAGTGTCTGAACATCAGATCAGATATCAGATATTTAACTTGAGAATGAGATTTTGATCCTCATGTGAGATTTATTGTTTCAAATTGGTAGATGTTCAGTCTTAAATGTTCAGTCTATTTATAAATTTTAAATGCTACGAGAACTTGTTTAGCATAGATTAATGACCAAAAATCTAGAATCATTATGAATCAGAGAGTGAGATAAGCAGCAGGTATGTTGTAAATTAATAATAATAAGCATTAATGAATGTGAATTAAAATGAAAGGTTAATTATAACACTTTAGTGAGGGTAAATGCCATGAATGTCAAATTTAAATTGAAAGAGAGTTCGATATTTACAATATCTATTTTATCCAATTTAAAATGGAAGATTTATAATTGTATTTGATGAGATAAGTATTACAAAAACAAGAGTGAGTAAAATATACAAATGAATACTTACAGTAAATATTCAAAATAGTTACAAAAGATTCTTAAAAATCTCGAAGTCAAACCCTTTCGGCAAATTTTTCTCTTTGCATAGTTCGAATTGGAGAAATAAAAGAATGATTAATCTATATGTTTAAAATAATTTAGAAAAAACATGAGACAGACACCCAGCCCCAACAACTTGACTGATTTCGACAATTGTTTTTTCACATGAAAGTTTATTGTGTCGAAATTATGTCATCAATGATCCCCTGTGCCCCAATACCCTCCGTTTTTAAGAGAAATCGAAGAAACACTACTCCACTAAACATTCTTTAAGGGAGAAAACCTTCAGACAGTCCCCAGCCCTAACCACTGGACTGATTTCGACAATTTGTATTTCATATGAAAGCTTATGACGTTCTTATATGTCATCAATAGTCGTCCGTCCAAGTTGTTTGTTGTGATAAGGCAATAATTCGCCTAAGTTGAATATTCTTTCTATCTTCAATCGTAGAGGAATTATGGGAAAATGAAATTTTCAGTCCCCCACCATTTCCACCCCCTTTTAGCTAGTTAGCTCATCTACAAACTCGGTCGATATTTTCACCGAACTTACAACATATCCCTTGCCGGTTAAAATGTAATCACAATTACTCTAGTTATCGTGTTCACAAGATAACATGGGCAAAAGCGTTATATATATGCGTCTCTACTAATAATAAGGAAAAGAACATTTCGCCTTCTATTCTTATAAGGATTAGAACTTCAAGAATGAAAGTGGATGTAAGAGACTGCAAATGACGAGAGCTTTCCAACAAGGGGCAACATGCATGGGTTAAAACGTACTTTAAGTTAGGGGGGAAGAGGGGGAGGGTGGGAAAATTACTTTTCAGCTCATAACTTCTAAGCAGTTGTAGCTATCGAAAAAGGTTAAATGCAAAAATTGTTCGTTATGATAAGGCAATAATTCGCCTAATTTGAATTTTCTTTCTATTTTCAATTGTAAAGGAATTATGGGAAAATGAAAATTTCCACCTCCACCATTTCCACCCCCTTTGAGCTGGATAGCCCATCTACGAACTCGACCGAGATTTTCACTATCCTTACAACATATCCCATTCGGGTTAAATTTACATCAAAATTACTCCAGTTATCATGTTCACAAGATAACATGGGAAAAAGCGTTATATATATATATATATATATATATATATATATATATATATATATATATATATATATATATATATATATATAAACTTTTTAACGAAGAGTGGTTTGGGGTTCTAGGGGTCATGATCGCTGAAGATCTACAGAAATTTTCCGAAAGTCAAGTCATGAGAACCATTGCAATAGGTAGAGTTCCTATAAGGAATCTACCTAAAAACTGAAAACCAAAAGGCCGGTTTTCTCAGAGAGTACTGTATCGAAGCTATGATTTCATAATTTTAAACTGCATTTCAGAACCTCAAAAATTTTGATGAATTGAGAACTTTGTGATTGCTCAAAATAACATATATATGACCCTCTTGTATCTGTTATTAAGTTTTAAAATCTATAACTATTCTTCAGTTTTGCGATCTTGATGTTCGCTACCTCTATATAAACTAGAAAGTCACCGTCATGGTATGACGGGTGCAAATTGCCTCTTCATTCGAGAGATTTCCCGTCCCGAAACGTCAAATTTGACGTGTTTAAATACATATATATTCGAGAGAAATGTTTAACATTGATTGAAAAGAATAAAATGAACATATGTTTTATGACAGGACAATTATAAATTGACTAAATTTAAAAATTGATTAAATTAATTAATAAAACATTAATAAAAATTCTCCAGTTTTTACCAGGAATCTTTATGGTGAGTGGTCTTCGATAAAGTTCGCCATTCGATTCCTCATTCATTTCTTCCTTTATGAACATTTTTCACTTTCTAAATTAATGTTTAAGTGTTTTAAATATTATCGTTTTAAACTTCTGGTGATGCAATCACTTGAGGCTGTTGCGTTTGTACGCTTAAAGATGTATTGTCATCGTTTAAAGATGTATGTCTAAATCTGCTGTTTATTTTCTATAATTTTCTTTTTTTATTTAATTTAAATTTTGTTTAATATATCTATTATTTTATGACAGGAAATATACATTTTTTATTTACATATTCCTTTATTCAATAAACCTCTTGGTAAAACACTATTTTTCGTTGTTTAAAAATTTTATTATAATTCAATGACCATGAAATTCTCAACTAGGCAAAAGTTAAAATTTCAAAGGGATTCTTTTTCGAAATTCTAATCAAAACAAAGCACTTCTCTGCTTGTCAAACGTTGCCAAAAAACATTATCAAATTATATCATCACGATTGTAATAAATAATCAGATGCATCATGGCATCCAAACTACATCACGCTCATGATATACCACTGACGTAATTTACTACTTTCTATTAAAAAACGGAAATAAATTTGAAATATATGATTAATATAATTAAAAATTTCTCGGAAATTATTGATCATAGCGAGATAAATATTATATCAATCGATAGCAAATTTTATTTCACTATTTTAGAGATATTAAATTTGAAATTAGATGGACAAATACTCTTTTAAATTTAAAATTACTGAAATTTAGGTTCTCTAACAATGAAATAATGTTGTTTAACATCTCGCAGTGCTATGGCGCGAGTTTTATTGTTGGTGACGTCAGAGAGTTACCGACAGACAGATCTGGGCTATTATATGAGTAATACAACATTTTATTGAGCTATTGAATAATAAGATGGCTTTTTTGCAATACCTATTTGGTATAATTAATGTGACCATACGTCCCGTTTTGAACGGGACAGTCCCGGTTTTTGGTATCCTGCCCTGTTGTCACCTAGCACAGCATCGGGACGCCCAAATGTCCCGTTTTCAGAAAGAAAGTAACCGGCAATAACAATTGCAAGCAAGAATTCGCCAAAAATCAAAAACTCTGACGGTAATGTCTAGTAGCCCGGCGATGACGAAGCATGCGCTAAGCGTATCACACATATGTAAGTTGGTCAGAAGACGCCTATCTTGCACTTAGTTCTAACTTCATTACACCGTATGAAGTGCCAGAATGAAACACTGGGAAATATTTAAACCGCAAGTCGTTGGGTGGAACAGTTCAAGCACTTTCACGGCAATAATTTAAATCTAACGAACTTTCGTATAATTATTGAATATATTCTGCTAGCAATACGCGCACAACGTTGCCCTTGGAATCAGGACTTCAACAAAATGGGGGGGGGAAATGTCCACAATGACACTAAAAAGCTTTGAAAACAAAACAAAGGATATGCATCGGATTCTAGAAATGCATGCTTGGGATGAAAGCATATGACGTCACCTGCCGCGAGGAATGTCACGCACCAGCCAATGAAATTGGAACAATGCATTCTGGAATCGTCCGGAGAAACTCTCGCTAGGAAAAAACTGTTTGAACAAATCAGGGAAAAATTAATTTTAAAGAAAACGAAATAAGATATTTTTACCGTTCTTGTTTTAAATCCGACAGAAACGCTCCAGTTATAAGCTGAAAAAAATGAAAATTATAGAGATGTTAGAACGTCAGATGCGAGAATTTGCAGGAATCCTTATTCAAAATTACCTTAAAAGTGACTATTTTTCAAACATTTCTCAAAATTCAGTAAATTATGTTAGACGTACGGAACAAACTTAATTAGAACGGAAATCGCTTGTTCCTTCCGATAGCGGGACTGTTTCTTTCGTACAATTATTCGAAACCATGCTATTGAGAAATGAGTGCGAAAAATCACCCGAAACAACACAAAATATTAAATAAAAAAATTTCTAGATTAAATTTTAAAATTCCGTCTTCGAGGTGCATTCAGTCATCATTACGACTACCTGTGCCACATTTCATGGCTGCAAGTGCGATAGATTCGTCTGGACATCGCGGATACACGCACAGAAACATTGCCTTTTAAGTATCTGACTTTAAGTATAGATGTCTCCAGCACTAATGTGCCCGTAGAAAGGGTCTTGATTCTTATGAATAAGTTGTAGACGAGCTAAACCAGCGGGAGTGTTCTCCACTAAACTTTCTCGTATACTTCCCCCAAAAGGTGCCGCTTCTACTTTTCCAGCGTGGCTAAAAAAATTCGAACCTACTGTTCTCCAGAATCCAATGACTATCAGAAGGTTTTTCATTATAGTGATTGAAAAATATCTAGGTAAAGAATGGAATTCAAAGCGATGCCTGCCGATTAAAATGCATAACTGGTCGCACACTGCTAGGTTTTCACTCTTGCCGTCTCAAGGACAAACTGACGTAATCGCTCCTTTCGCGAGCACAGACGTACGCATGCGCATGGAGATAGCGGACTGGTTTCAATGGTAAATTATACAGACCGACAGACAGTCAACCCTTTGACGGATTTGGCCCAAAATTTTATACGGGCCTACATTTATGACGATAAAACTGTGTACCAAATTTTATCCATCTAGCTATTCAAGTTTTTGAGTTATAGTGTTCGCATGACTTCGGACATACAGACAGAGAGACTTCCCGTTACCGGATTTTGTCCAAAATTTGATAGAAATCTACAAACTATGTGTAAAGATCACATACCAAATTTCATCCCCGTAGCTCTAATAGTTTTCGAGTTATCGTGTTCACAGACAGCCATAATTCCAAAATTGTGTTTTTCGGACTCAGGGAGGTCTAAAACGTGGAGATTCGTCAGAATCTCGAGTTCGAATTTTTTGACGATTGCAATACTTTCTCTTTGTAAACTTCGTATACGAGAAAGTAAAAAACACAGTTGCAAGTCGCAGTTTATAAAGCAACGTTAAATACCAAAGTAAATTTTAAGAAACTCTGCCAAGAATTTCATTCCTTTTTACTTTCTCGTATACGAAGTATGCAAAGAGAAAGTATTGCAATCGTCAAAAAATTCGAACTCGAGATTTTGACGAATCTCCATGTTTTAGATGTCTCTGAGTCCCAAAAACACAATTTTGGAATTATGGCTGTCTGTCTGTGAACACGATAACTCAAAAAATATTAGAGCTACGGGGATGAAATTTGGTATGTGATCTTTACACATAATTTGTAGGTTTCCATCAAATTTTGGACAAAATCCGTCAACGGGAAGTCTGTCTGTCTGTATGTCCGAAGTCATGCTAACACTATAATACAAAAACTTGAATAGCTAGATTTCTAAAATTTGGTACACGGTTTTATCGTGATAAATGTAAGTCCGTATAAAAGTGTGGGCCGAATCCGTCTAAGGGTTGACTGTCTGTCGGTCTGTATAATTTACTTTGGAAAAGAATCCGTCATCTCCAGGCGCATGCGCACTGGAAGCAATCTTTCTCTGCACGCGAAAGCTATGGAGCGAATTACGTCAGTTTGTCCTTGAATTCCGCAAAATCGGTACGCATCTCTTTGAATTTGATTCTTTACCTAGATATTTTTCAATCACTATAATGAAAAACCTTCTGATAATCATTGGATTCTGGGTAACAGTAGGTTCGAATTTTTTCAGCTACGCGGGGGAAGGGGAAACGGCACCTTTTGGGGAAGTATACGAGAAAGTTTAGGGGAGAAAATTCCAGCTGGGTTTAAATCAACACCAAATATACTGATGCAAAAATGTGTTCTTCAGAAAAACACAAGATTGCATGAATTGTTTATTTTCACATGTTCATTCCTGTTCTTTTCATTAATAAATAAAAACTGAAGAAATATGTGTTTTCTTGAATTCACATAATATTACCTAAAAATTTAAAAAATGTCCCGTTTTTAAGGAAAAAGTAATGGTCACTTCAGGTATAATGCACTCCTACTTCCTTTGATGTCTAATACCTTCTATAGCATTTTCGTTCCGAAATGGAAACTGAGCAGTCTGAAAATACACAGCCATTTATAAATAAAATCCTTCAGACCATTGATTACCTCTGCAATTTATTTCATACGCTTTACTTTTATTTCTACAAACTCAGAAGCGCGCCGTTCTGAAATTCCCATCAGTTAAAAAGCTTTTTTCATCAAAGGTTCTTATTTCCAGCGTTAATTGCAGACTCTCTTCATGAAAATCAATCTTCGGTTAATTGTACCAGATGCGCTTTCTTCAATCAATTTTTTTCCTTCCGTTTCATGTGTGCACTCGGATTTTTTTTAATCAAACCAAATAAACGTGTTTTGAGTATCCCATTTATTATTTCAATTATTCTTCTTCAGTACTTGCTTTTAAACAAGGATCCTTTTTCCAACTTCTCGACGACTTTTTTCATTATCTGCAATAGATGGTGCGTTTCCAGCTTTGGCATTTCAAATGATTTTAAATGTCAGCGGAGTCTTTTTTTCACAGACGCGCGATTCTTTCTGGTCACCGATTTTTATTTGCGTATGAATTTTTTACGATTATTTTAGTTTGAGTGCGTGTCGCTCGTTTTATGTAATTAATGGAAAAGAGTAAGTGTTATCGGAAATTATATCATGCAAACAGACTCTACATATAATTTTTTTCCTGGAGCGGGATGGTGTATTTTATGATTGAAAACATTATTATGTCGCGATATGATATTACATAATGGTGTATTTTAACTTTCTTGTATGCGAAATACAAATAGGGAGGGTACTGTAATAATCAAAAATTCCACTTGAAGATTAACCTTCCAACAGGCGCGCCCTCTGTACTGTTCGTTTCAAAACCCGAGACTAGCACTTTTGGGCGAGTTTATTACGAAAAGGGGTGACAGGCAATGATTGAGATGAGCGCTTTTTCGGAATGACCTTCGTCCCATTAAGTGTATTTTTTAGTTAGTCTTTAAGCAAATCAATAGATAAAAACGAAATGTTTCTACTGCTAAGTAAAGTGTAAACATCTCCCCCTCCGTTTTACCTCCACTTTACCCCTAATTTGGTGAAATCATCCCCGTCTGGCGCATGCGCAAAAGCGAGGAGGATTTCCATGTCTGAGAATGATCAATACTCACATGAAAGGTTGCGCGTATTTCCTAGATATGTTATTGAAAAATAAATTTTTTTAAGAAGGTAATTATTAACCCTCCGAGCGGCGCAAACGTCTTTTTCCGTTTATCATGTTCAGTTCAAAAGCAGTTAGCTCGTATTTATATTTTCTTAAACAATCATGGATAAAGTATTCTTAAGATTTCAGAAATATAATTAAATACAAAAAAAGATCGATCAATTTACTTTAAAAGCTAAGTTTTCTAACCTGATAGCTAAAAGTTCAAAATAATTGGGCATTCAGAGGATTAAAATTAGGTTGTAATTGGGTAAGGGTTAATAAGTACAATTACTTTAAACAATTTTTATTTAAAAAGGAATGGAGACATTGTAAACATAAAACACAAAAACAATACAGAATGACCAAAGAATCAGCTGAATGACCTGAAAATGAAATAATTGAAATTTCTGATATTTCGACTGAAATACTTACATTTGTAATAGAAATCTATACAAACAGTATGGAATTGAAAAAAACAAGTGAAATTGAGATATAAAAAGCAAGAAGTCAGTTTCATAGTGTTGGGAGGCGTTCTAATAAGAGACATACGAAAAATACACTTTCTTTATTGAAAGTCATAATTAAATATGGAAGAAGTTGAGTCGAACGACTTGTCTACGAAGAAACAATATTGTAACACGACTACACGAACTGACTTGTTCATGACTTGACTGGACATCAGAGGAAAGAGGAGAGCACCGTATTACAGCATCGTTACCCAATCATTTTACATCGACACCACATAGATAGTACTACAGTAAAACCAAGTAGAGCTTACATACTTGCTGTGACGTAAAACACGTCATAGCCAGCTGACGTAGGAATTCGGAATACTTAATTGTTGCCAACACATAGACATTTTAATGCAACGGTCGCCTCTTTTATCTGAAATAGCAGATAAAATAAATAGCAGAGTCGCAGAATGTTATTAATGCCTCGAATTTCAAACGATGACTAACAGTTCGTCGAAACGAGCTGGAGGAATAGCCAAGGTCATGTTTTCGTAGCACACTCCGGTAAAAAGATATAAAACGAAATTCTTTTCTTGTGTTCTTGTGTTATCTCTGACATGCGTGAGCCTGCTGGAAGGTTAATCTCCGCGCTTCAGACGTTCATAAGTCCATAAAAATTATTTTTGAAATAATATCTGCCTGGACAAAATAAAACGAAAACATAATGCGCAACTGAGATGAAATCTGCTGCGAGGTCATTACTACAAAAGTTTTCAAGACAGTAGATTTTTATCAAATTCTCTACGAAATCATTCAACGATGAGGCAGGCTGTCTCTCCCAGTGGATGTGAACCTCATAACTCTAAAAAGTAAAGAGCTAGATGAATGAAAAGGTGCGTACAGTTTTATCATCAGAATTGCAGATATGAATCGAATTTTGGACTACATCGTCAAAGGATTGACTGTCTATCGGTCTATTTATTCGCGGGATTGCGAACACGAGAACTAAAATACATAACAAGCTGGATCAATGAAATCTGGTTTGTTGTCTTGATATCACTATCATAAGTTAATAACAAAACTCTGGAGCCCGTCAGCCGAAAGGAATAGGTTCAAATGCATACTCGATTCTCTTCACTCTAGCACGAAGCTTAATATGCACAGCACCATATGATGTGCATGAACTAAAAAAGTCGAGGGAAAAACAGTTTTCCTACTTTATTAGCTCTTATTTTTACTTTGAACATCCGCTCCAGCTCCAGAGTATTCGGCGCCCTCTGCGTAATTAGTGTTACAAGCATGTATTGTCGCTTTCCCACAGTGTTAGTCTTATGGTTGGAAAGAGACATTTGCAGAAGTTCTTACTACCTATCCAGGGATGGAGACCCACTACCCCCGACCTGGGTGACAAACTTGGTGACTTTGGCGACTTAATGAAAGTCATCAAAAACATTAGAATTTTCTCGATATCTCTATTGGGGCGGAGATATACAGAATTTACTAGACGATTCTATGTAATGTCACATCCTGTCAGGAAAGGTATAAAAAACTGGAGTTGCTGAGATGAGACAATCGTCTTTGAATGTCTGCGAAGTTCGAAGAATCTCTTTAGAGACTTGTTCGCTTTGCGAGTTGGTCAGCTGCTATACGCTGAGCACTGTTGTGTCGTGCAGTTGCTGTTATTGTTAGTGATTTTCTGTCTGCTTGTGTTGCTAATATGTGCAAGTGCTGTTTTTAGTGTTACCTGTGCTTCGTGTTTACGGAATATTCGTGACTATATCATCTTTCTCCGTTATCCTGCTTGTTGGACTATTGTCACAGTACACCCACAGGACAATTTTGGTAACATAGTGGCGCTCCCTTTGTATTTATTATATATTGGTACATATACTAAAAGATTCAACTATAATTATCAACTATACTTATTAACTAAAATAATTAAGATTTAACTGCAGTAAACGATTGTTGTCCGACCCTGTTGAGGACGATGTGTTTTTTCTTTAACTTCTTCCAACGTAAATTTCTTGGATAAAACATCCTGAGCTCATTTAGAATTGAAAGAATGTGAGCAATTATTCCTGCAAAAACTATTCTGGTTATAAACAATTTATGTCTGAAATGAGTTTGTCTAAATGAACCAAATAACCACACACACACACAAATTAGCATCTGTCTCCTCTAAACCCATCGAAGTCAAAAGGTCAAGCGTTTGCAAATGAAATTGAGTCATTTGTCGCTTTCGTTAAGGCTTAAAAGAACTAAACTGTTGAGAACAAGTTTAATGTTGACATAAATAGATGGGGCGTATCAAATGCAGTCAAACTTATTCTTCATTTCTTTTCAGTTAGTAAACACGTTGTCTTCCATTTTGTTAATATGAATAAAGCCGTAGAGTTAATTATTTCAGTCACGACTTGGCGGACATGTGTTGGTATGCTGATGATTTCTGAAGATGTCAGGGAAATGCTTCTATTTTCCTTGAATATTTCTCTCTCTAATTCTTTCAAAAATGCGATGAAGCTAAATACTCTGTAAAAACTGTAAGGAAGGTGTAGTGTTGGGATTCTTAAATCGCATTCGCCGGTGGAGGGCGCTCTCCTCCCCTGAGGGTCGGGGATTGCTTTTAATCAGTCGAGTTGCGAACTCGAAGACTAAAGAAATGTTTCGTAAGGCGCCGGCGAGTGAGGCCGAGAATCCTAATGAAAAAGTGTGGGTGTAAGATTGACGTGGCTGACCGCGCAGGGTCCCGACGTATCTTTCTGTCTGTGCTGTTGCTGGCCGCGAAGGGTCGCAACAATTATTTTCTACGTGCTGTCCTATCCGTTATTTTAGTGTTTGTCCTGAATGTTATGTAAATAAACTGTTATTTGTTATCACATCTCTGGTACTCCATTTTCAAAAAGAACCAACAACACCCTTAAAAGGGGCCACGATCATCACAGAAGGATCTGAAGTTTCTTCATTATTTATCTATTTTTACCCGTTCACCCTTAAAAAATCAAACACTAATAAGTGATGAGTAAATGTGGAGATGAAATGGTATTAGCGATAAGGAATAAACCGAATAATACACTAAATGTTATAAAGGTAGTAATATTTTAAATAATGTATTGCTTCCAATTTCTTATGTTTGTGTACCAAAAGTTTCAAATAATTTTCTCTGTCAACATGAAATTTAGACAATATTATATTATTACAGAAAACTCAAATTTGATCTATTTCCTACTTAAAATTATTTATACACTAGCAGAGTACCCGACGTTGCCTGGTCTATTTCAGGTCAAAATCTTTTGTAAGACAGGAATCTGAATTATTATTTATTAATAACAAAATGTTTATTAATGATATTTTTCTTGCGAATATAATTTGCGATAATCAATTTTTTTTTTTGAAAACATCCATAAATTACTAGTACAATTTTTTTTAATTTGCCTAATTTGATAGTATACATTATTGCATATAATCTTGCATTTTTAGCCATTTTGTGGAAGGCATCTTATTATTTTAAGAACATTGATCATAAAACTTTCATGCTAATTGATCCATTGCATGATGTATTTCAATGACTGACCTCCACTCAACCCAGTAGAGTGCGATATAGGGTCCATTTCTCAATACACTATTCTTTTTTGTTGTTGTTGAAGAATGTTGGAGTCATTTTTAAAGTAACATTTTAGCAATCAACGTGTTTAAATCAACTAATGAAACATGTTTCGCCAAAATTGCTCCAGCCGCTCTATTTAAACATTTCCCCATATCTTATCGGTAGTTCTCATCCTAAAGGATTGATTAATAAAGATTAACCCCTCCATATTTTTAGTTCGACATGTTGAAACCTGAGAGATATGTTTCATTTAGATCAATTTATTTTTCTACGTGTATTTAAGAGAAATTGACCCAACATGGCCCGATGGACTGGCTTATTTACCCAATAGTGGTTAATGTCGGTTAAAAAGGGACATATGTTCCAAGGTTTCATGAAAATCTCTCCAGCAGTATCGAGTTTCGTGTCAAGTGGCCTGTGCCTTTGTTCCACCATACTTGAGGTACTGAGTGAGTATATGAGATGAAGTGCTTTAAATTGGCATTCGAGGAACATGTGTATAATGTTTCATCCAATTGCCCAAGCCGTATTCATGTGAATCGTCCATTTGCCGCATGTATTTAAACGACTTCGTACTACAGTAACCTCATAGATTAGATTACTGTTTACTTAGACCTACAATATTATGCTTCATTTCCCTTTTTTCCATTTCAACCCAATTTTTTCCCGTGTATTTAAGAGACATTGAACCAATACGCCATGAAGGCTTAAGGCTTATTTATCCCCAATAGTTCTTCATGTCGATTAGGAAGGAATATGCGTACCAGTTTCAACAAAATCCCTCCAGCAGTATCGAGTTTCGATTCAATCGTCCTGTGTCTTTGTTCCACCCTAATTGAGGTATTGAGTATATTTGTGCTGAAGTTCTTTTGTTTGGCTTGTGAGAAATATATGATTAATGCGTCATGAAATTGCCCAAGTAGTATCAGATTTCATGTGAATCGTCTATTTGCCGCATGTATTTAAAAGACTTTTTCCTACCCTAACCTCACAGATTAGATTAGCGTTTATTTAGCGCTACAGTATTTTTAGTTAGTTAATTAGGAGTATATATACCAAAATTCATCAAAATCTCCATATCCAGCAGTATGTCAATTTTACCAAGGGATTACATGTATTTTGAGTACTTTTCCAAAACCTACTCTGAGAAATTGGATTAGCGTTTATTTATCCCTACAGTACTTTTAATTAGCCTGAGAGAAACATACGTATCCTGTGTCATCAAAACTTCCCTATCTCTATAAAATTTCATGTCAATCGACCTATTTGTTAGATACATTTAAACAAATTTACCCCACCCTACTTTCAGAGGTTGGGTTAGCGTTTATTTACCCACAGAGCATTATTAATTAGCCACAGAGAAACATACGTATCGAATTTCATCAAAATTACCCTAGCCATATCGAAAGGCATGTCAACAGACACAAGAACTTACATCCATTCTGGCGATTTTGCCCCACACTTCTTTGAAGAATTTGATCAACATTTATATACCCATACGCTACGTTTAGTCAGCCTAACAGGAATATATGTACTCACTGTCATCAAAATTGTCCCAGTTATATTAGTTTCATGCCAATCGACCCATTTATTAAATATATTTAAATGAGTTTGCTTGCACTAACCTGACGGATTGAATTAGCGTTTATTTACCCTATAGTACTTTTAGTTACCTAATTAGAAATATGTGCGCCAAATTCCATAAAAATCACCCAAGCCACTCAAATCGGCAAGAGTGTCAATCGGTCTATTGGTCCAATATGTATTAAGGAAACTTTGCCCCTCTCTACACAAAGGGATTGGGTTAGGGCATATTTACGCCTACAGTACTTCAAGTCGGCTAATGAGGAACCTGTGTACGGAATTTTATGAAAATCGGCAAGTATGTTATCCGGTCTATTTGTTATATGCATTTTGGAGACTTTGCCCCACCCTATCCTGGGGGACTGCGCTAGGGATAATTTACCCCTCCTATACTTCAAGTTGGTTAATGAGGAACCTGTGTACGGAATTTTATGAAAATCGGTAAATATATAAACCTGTCTATTTGTTATATGTCTTTTGGAGACTTTGCCCCATCCTACCCTGAGGGACTGTGTTAGGGCTAATTTACTCCTCCTATACCCCAAGCTAGTGAATAAAGAACCTGTGCACCGAATTGTGTGGAAATCGGCAAGTATGTCAACCAATCTATTTGTTATATGTATTTTGGAGACTTTGCCCCGCCCTACCCTGAGGGACTGTGTTAGGGCTAATTTACCCCTCCTATACTTCAAGTTGGTTAATAAGGAACCTGCGTACCAAGTGTCATCAAAATTAATACAGTCATTCGGATTTGATGCTGAAACAAACATATACATACATGCGTTGAGTTTTATCTATATAGACTGGCCAAACAGAATCAAATATCAGAAAAAATAACGGTAAAGAAAGTATCACATATATGCAATAATGAAATGCGTTTGAAACCCTTCACCCCATCTTGCAGTCATGAAGGTGAAATCTGAAAGGCCATCAGCACCCAAATTGATGCAAATCTGCAATCGCTGTTTCCATCTGGAGGAATTATCTGTCGACAATAATCTAATAAGAAAAAAAGATTGAAATCCATTTTCTTTGTTCAGATAAATGTTAACCTTTTATTTAAAAGAAAAGAGTGAAACTTTTGAAATAGTTATTATTTCCTTTCCAGCAGTCTTCACTCTCTGGTATTTTTCAGAAGAAGGTTAATTACTTAATCGATCTTCCATGACAAAAAAATCGACGGGAGGCTGTCTCTGCGAAACGGCCGCTGGGATTGAGGGGCGTAGACTTACTTACCTTACTCAACTGTGACTAAAGTAGCTCTATGTGACTATTAACTCTACAGTCTATAGTGACTATCAGCCTAGTGTGACTATGTGGCTCTATCTATGTAAAGTTCTTCTTGATTTTCACCAACTTTGAAACTCCACTGTGACTGAAACGTAATTACAAATTCTAAAATTATTTTTGCAATCTTCAATGTCTACCTTTCTCTGTTATAAAACTAAAACCGATTCTCTATGTTATTTGGTTGCGGAGCTATAAGTGTTAACTGGAGCGCGAAAAGCGTCATAATTTTTTCTTTTCCAGACACACCATTAGACCACTATGCAGAGACATAAGTCTACGTCAAAAAGATTTAAATTAAATCAATATTACTTAAAAAATAGACGTTTTGTACTTCGATCATAGAAAATGAACCCTCTGCGTATTGAAAATTTACGTCCATTTAACGGATCGATATAATGAGAGTAGAGAAAGCTGCTTTGTAGCTACAGGAAAACTTCGATTCACCGCCACCGTCCGGACCACGGCTGTGACGGATAACCGCCCAGATAATAATTTTAGTTTGCAGCAAAGTTGCAGCAAGCTTGCAGCTAATTTGACAAGACAAGAGCGCAAGCTTGCAGCACGTTAACGTCAGCTTTGAGGTCACCACGCGACGAACTTGCAGCAAGCTTGGCACGTCAAACTCATTGCAAATTATAACAAAAAGAGAGTACGAACACAATCTCGGACTAGAACTCGCGACCTAACGCATGACGCTCTAAACCACTCGACCAGAGACTGCAAGAGGAGAAGATAGATTGTGCTAATAGATCGCGCATACGATTTATTTTAAACCCTTTTTTTATTTCATTAATTTTTTAAATTTTGTGTGGAGAACATGATTTGAAATCAAAGAGAGAGCAATTTTCGCTAATAACTACGTTTTGCTAGTAGAATAAATTATGAAATTAGGGTTCAAAAGTAATTACTTTTAAAATGGGACAAAATGTAAGTTATTATTTTTCAACAAACATTGACTGTTTTTCAGGCTTAATTTTGTTTATAAACGTTAAAATTTCAACATTAAGAAAAAGGAGATATAGTTTTCTTTAAAGTGCGAGTTCTATATTTAGTAAAAAAATGGAAAATGTTTCAAAATTTTTTAATAAAAAAGTTAGTTTTTTCACAAATTATCATTCATTTATTGAATTAATAAAAAGAAGGACGGTCTAGGAGATGCTATTAAAAATCGGATGTTTTTTTAAAACAGAGACAAAGATAATTATCTATTATTGTGCTATCTTCTTTAAAGCAAGCTTGTTTTGCAAACGTGCTGTGAATTTGCATGACACCTTCACCGCAAGTTTGCATTGAAAGGAGGAGTGGCGCTAGTTGTCACGGTGAACTTGTGGCAAATTCGTTTTGCAAGCGAGGATGGCGATTCTGCATTGTTAGTTTGCCACAGTCTCACTTCAAGTTTGACGCGTCAAATTTGCCATGACAAGATAATATTAAGTAAAAATCAAACTTGTGTGCTGGAAATGTACGTGCTATCTGGGCAAGTAGACGGATAACAGAAATAACTTAACACATATGTACATTAACACAATTTCACTGCTGGATTGGGGCGAAAATGTTAATAAAATCCTTTAAAAGTGAATAATGCATACGTGTTGTATTTAATTGTTTAAATCTTTAATCCCGGGGCGACCTTTTTTCTTCTATCTCCTTTAAAACCGAGAGTTTTGGGAGGAAAAGACGTGACTTGGACTTTTCCAACCTGAGTGATCATTTTACCCACCTCACCAGCGCCTGCTATAACCTTCCCTTAAGGCGTACGGAAATGGGCTATGATTGGCAAGGATAATTGAACCCCCCACGGCGATTATCTCCTAAGCGATCTCAGAACCTCTCCTCCTCTCGGAAGAAGTCAACCGCCTCAGACTGGCCTTCGTCGCTCTAAAGGGAAAATTTTTAAACCGCCCGAGACCTCCTCGCTCGGTGAGAGGGTTAAACGATCAGCATAAACCTCAATATAAGAGTAGTAATGCATTGTAATACTATAAATCTACATTATTTTGACGATGAAGGAAAACAGAAACTGTTGGTTAAACGAGGGACGGTTAACCCCTTCGCTTGCAATGACGAGTCTGACACGCGCATCGAATTACAGAATTTTTGATATTTAAGTTGGTAATAGAGTCAAAGTCACAATTAATTTTAAATACAAAAATCACTTAGACGCACTTAAATGTCTCAAGTATCCTTTACAACTTGCCTTTTTACAAGTTTTTAGATTTTTATGCGTTTTGATTCTCCGTGTTCTTATGTAATCGACCATTTTTTAATGTTTTTTATAGGTTTTAATTTTGGTACTCGATTTTGGGCGCCGTGTTGCAATTTATTTTTTTATCTCAAGTGTGCTTTTAGAATCATAGTGTGTTTTAATGTTTTTGTGATTGTGTGCTTTCGTTTTTATTTATATATGCGTTTGCAAAATTTTTATGACTTTATGTATTCTCTGTGTTCAACTTTTTATTTTCTAGCTTATTTTTTTTTATTTTATTTACTCGTTGTGGTCTTTGTGTGTGTGTTGTTTATAGCACTCTGTAAATGGAGTTTTCTCTGTAGTGTGCTTTTCTTTAAATAAATAAATAAATATTTACCATCTTAAATATATTGAAATAATAATAAATATCCCAAATGGGTGGTGTCATCTTATTAGGATGTTAAATAATATCGCATGCCAAGAGGTTAATCGAAGTTCTACTGTAGATGTAAAGCATGCGTATGCGTGCGTTATTATGAGATTATAATTAATGTAATAAATTCGTGAAAATGCGAGCAAATTTGCTTTTCTCTACACTGAATATTATGTCCGATTGAAATGAAATTAATAAACAGTTATCTTATTTGCTTGACAAATATGCAGCTACGATTTCTGTAATTTCTGATGGCAAACATTAGATGTATTTGAGAAAGCGTTTGTCGCAAATCTGAATTTCTGAATTATTTCGAAATAAATGGGAATTAAGCAAGAATATACCATCAATGATGTTTAAATTTTCAGATTATTTCATTATTTATTACTTCCACTCATGTTATGAATGTTAATTAAGCTCTGGATATCAGTTGTATTTATTATTCATTATGAAATATATATACGCTACAGCTAAAGATTTATTCATTTATTTTCTTTAAGACCTTTTCGCTAAGCAATTGTTAGCATCATTATTTATCTTGCTCTTCGAGAATGCTTGATCATATATAAGTGTTTCATGCAATACATATGCGAAAACGGAATGATTTGTTACATCATAGTTCTAACGAAGGAGCAAGAAAATGTAATATTTTCAAAGCGTCCATCTTCGAGAGTGTTTATTTCAGAAAATGCAAACAAATATTTAAGTTATCAATGCTTAATCTCAAAAGGTGCCATAGTGTTGGAGCTAATGAAATGTCGTAAAAATTAATCGTAAATAACGTAAAAAACTGATGTAAAGCGCCAAAGGCTATAGTTTAATTTAGCACCTGTTGTCCAACGGTTTAGTTTAGTTTAGTTATACAAAGTGTACACAAATGAAGTGACACATTTCAAAAATTAATTTTAAAAAAGTTGAAACTACGAATTTTTTTAAAAATGAGAGCTCATCTCAAAAAGTTTCAGATAGGTAACATGTCATTTCGGTGGTCTAGGGGGGTCATAAATTACTGGAAATCAAAACTTTGTTTAGAGCCATTATTTGAGAAAATGTTAATACTGGAAGAAAAATAAAAGCATGTATTTGTAGGGAATTTACGCTTTTTAATTTGTTAATTCCCATGCAGTGTGAAAACTGAAGAGTTTTCGTTATATTCAAGACAACTAAGAAAAGGAACCAGGAAACACGCATCGGCTTCTGCTGATCGGTAGCCATTGTGTACGGAATTTTCTCGAACAAATTTAGAACGTCGTAACTTGGCGTTACCTACCTGAAAAACAACTTTTTGAGATGCACTCTTATTTTAAAAAAAAAACGTACTTCCAACATTGTTAGTTTTTTAAAAATTAATTTTTGAAATGCGTCACTTCATTTGTGCACATCCTGTATTAACGTCCCGTTTTGAATCAACACGAGGGCTATTTTGGGTCAAGCCTTGTCATTTTGAACCTCTGTCAGACGACGAGAACGACGCCTGAGCTGTCACCTCCTTTCCAAACTTCAGCACCACATCAGCGGGAGGGCATTCAGCTACTAGGTATGATTTAGCGTGCACTTGCCCCATACACGGCGGATCATCGGTGGAATCGGGTTTCGAGCCTGGAACCCTCTGGCCCCGAAGTCGAGACATTGCCCCTAGCCCACAGCGGCTCCTTTTGGTCCAGCGGAAAATGTCAATTAAGACAACTCACGCTATCTAAAGAGACATCGTTTGTTGGCTATATTAATTTCCTGTTTCAAATCTATACCAGGAATATTTTCCAACGGAGCTTTTCAACTTGCAGATCGGTCTAATGTCGAGGACTTCACCTGAGTCGTCATCCCTTCTCCGAACTTTCACACCGCACAAGAGATTTGAACATGCAGCAAATTCGCGTACATGGCAATTCTTGGTTGCAATCAGACCTCGAATGCACGCGTCTTCGGCTTAGAAGTTGCCCGCTGTGGCCTAGTGATAAGGTCTTGGTTTCGGGGTCGGGGGGTTTCAAGTTCGATATCCGGTTCCACTGAAGGTCCGCCGTGTGTTTGGGATTGTTGCACGCTAAATCATACGTTAGGGGCTAAATGTCCTTCCCTTTACGTGGTACGGATGTTCAGTAAGGTGGTGTCAGCTTAGGTGCCGTCCTTGTCATCTGACCACTGTTCAAAATTACGAGATTCATCCCAAAATATACCTCCTGTGGCTTCAAAAAGACCGTTAATATATAACTAACTTAAATTCTACTTAGAAACCTAGGGTAGCGGTTCCCAAACTTTTTTCTCTCGTGTACCCCTTTATTAGTCCTTTTATTTTCGAGTACCCCCTACCGTTATATTCCCCAACCATCCCTATGCACGAAAGGATTTTTATTAATAACGTCAAGGACTTAGGTTAGCTTAAAAGCCAAACGACTCTGATGAACTTAATAAAATTGTAATTTGTAGGATCAATTTTTGATTTTATATTTTATTCCATTTTTTAAAACAGTATTAGTTCAACGGCAAAACAAATGAAAACAGAATTGATATAATTTTGTATTTTATTATGATGAGAACTAACAATTACTCAACTATTAGATATTAATCTACTTCTTTTTTTAAAAAAATTAGTGTTTAGGTTTCGGGTACGTACATTTTTCAGTTTTATTTTTCATGTGAACTTGAGAAAACTAAAATCTAGAATATTCTTATGTTCTGTGTTTTCCGTCAATACCAAGACCACTTTCGTGTACCCCGAAATGGTCTCTCGCGTATCCCCAGGGGTACACGTACCACAGGTTGGGAACCTCTGGTCTATGGGAATGAACATATTTATATTTCGTTCATTTGTTTCCATAGTAGACATATTTGTAATCTACGCATCATCTCTTCATTTGCTGTAAATATTATATTAAACATGCACTCTTATTTGATATCTATATTACAAAAAATGCCATACAATCACATAAACACCGTTCCCGAACGGAAATCATCCGAATGTGTGGATAAAGAAGTTGTTTTAAATCTCACAATAAACTGCAGTGAAAAAAATAAAAACAAATTTTAAAAAGCGGCTTTTAAACGCAGTTTTATCAGTTTAATAAAAAGTTTATTCGCTTATTGGAATGATTTTCTACATTTAGTATTTATTGTGTATTTAATTATCATATATATAAATGGAATCAATTTTTCTAAAAGTCACTGCTGGTGGCGCCCTTGGTATCGGATCAAAATTTAACTATATCGATGAATAAATTGGTAATTGAATTCTGAAAACATAAAAATAGTGTGTCGCCATCGAGAATATACAGATGTGCAAAATTCAAAACTTAAGCTCACCAGGAGATTAGTGAAAAATCTATCACGAAATTCCATCTTTAAAAACATGGAGCATGTGAAGTTCAATGAAAGTGTTCAATATTAAGTTACATTTAAAAAATTAAGAAAAGACAAAAGTTCAGAATTCCGGAAAATTAAATTTAGATGTTACAGCAATATATATTATTTAGTTTCTATTCAGTTTAATGACATAACAATATAAAAATGCTTTTTAAAATTATTCATAAAGATATTTCAAATTCAGCAATGAACATGATGACAATTTCGATGCAGTGAGAAATAAATCTTATCAAAAAGTTCAGGACTATCATTCCAATCGAGTTGGGAATGTATACGTTGTCTACTATTGGAAAGCAGGATTTTATTCTATAATGATTATTATTTCATTTCATTTGTTATTAGAAAGCAGGATTTTATTCTATAATGATTTTTATTTCATTTCATTTGTTATTGGAAAGCATGATTTTATTCTATAATGATTATTATTTCATTTCATTTGTTATTGGAAAGCAGGATTTTATTCTATAATGATTGTTATTTCATTTCATTTGTTATTGGAAAGCAGGATTTTATTCTACAATGATTATTATTTCATTTCATTTGTTACTGGAAAGCAGGATTTTATTCTACAATGATTATTATTTCATTTCATTTGTTACTGGAAAGCAGGATTTTATTCTACGATGATTATTATTTCATTTCATTTGTTATTGGAAAGCAGGATTTTATTCTACAATGATTATTATTTCATTTCATTTTTTATTGAACAAAAATCAAAAAAGGCATTTCTTCTACAATTTTAGACTTATATTTTTCCTCTAGGAGTTACAAAGCTACATATTGAAACGTAATACGCATACAAATTCATTTTTCCATTGATAGTTGAATCGCTTAATGACAATGTAACACTATTTTTTTTAAGAATCGAAGAACTTCAGAAATGTAAAGCAATTCATAATGCTTTCTTTTAAATTTTGTAAACACCGAAGTAAGATATTGTCTATCTTTTTAATCTCTCCTTTGCTCAGATATCAACACATACTTCGAGTTCTAATCTTTTTGATGGAAAACGGTTACCTTGCGTCACATGTATGCTTCTAAATTCGAAATAAAACCATGAAAGATGGTAACTATAGCAACTCGATTAGCTTCTAAAAATATCACATCACCGGCAGAATAATAAGAACACGCCTAAATAATTTTTTCCCCACAAACTGTAGAAAAAAACGTAGGGGTTATATTTAATACCAAAACGCATGAAACGCCTAATCCAGGGTACATTAATTTCTTCTTCCAATGGCATTTGTTTTCCTCGTGGGGACTGGTAATATTTTCTATATTTTGCTTCTTCTTTCGCTACTGGATTTTCTTCCCATCGTTCATAATCGTTGTCTTGTCAGACACGAGTGTCACATGATGCATTGGGGTGTGACCAAGAAGATAAGACATCGCTCGGGAAGGGGGGCGGATCGAAACTGGTGCACACATGACAGATTGGATTCTGATTAGCAAAACAGATGGCCTCCGCCACCCTATCAGGTATCTCGGAATGGCCAGTTTGTGGTATTTCTTATCGCTCGGATCTTGTAGGAGTCGTTTCATATTTAACGGATGGTAATGGCGATTGTGAAAGCTATGCATAAAAGGCTTTGATCAGAGAATTTTGAACTTTGTCGTGTGCGATGTTGGCGTGGTACGGAAGCTTTGAGAGGGGAGTACCAGCTGGGGTGCCGTCCTTGTCCGCGGTTCAAAACGACGATGCTGATCCTGAAATATCCCTCTTGTTGCTTCAAAAAGGGACTTCAATACAACTAAATTAAAATAGTTAACTCAAAATATTTCATCTCGAAATGTTGATGAATCTCCACGTTTCAGGCCTCCCCGAGTCAGAAAAAAACCATTCTTGAACTTACAAGTTTATATCAACTAATATCTCAAAAACGAAGCCTTTTTGGCGGATAAGTTCATCATGCAGTCTTTACAGCAACATTGTAGAGTACTATCAAATTTTGGGCGAAACCATCTCCGAGACGACTGTCTATCTGTGTGTTCATGTGCAAATGGACGCGTTAACTTTAAAATACCGATTAATTAAATTTGACATATTAACATCAAAATTGCAGATCTGCATCAAATGTTGGATAATATTCATCAAAGGAAAGACATCCGAAATGCAACTCGTTTTTCTTCGGCACAAAATTCGGCATTTTAAATTAGTATACAAGATAGTCGAAAGGAGAATGCTTCTTCCTTTCAGAATTGCACATTTTTAAAGGAAAAGTGCTAATTTCCTAGCCGTAATATGAAGGTTACTATTTCACTTTTATGTTCCTGAATGGAATTTAGAATAAAAACGAGTAAAAGCATAAGAAAGGCGCAGTTCGCGTTTTCGACGTAGATTTTTCGAGAAAACGTCGGGATAAAAATAAAAAAACAAGTGTTTCGTATTAATATGTAATTTAATTATCAATCTCTTTAATACAATAATTACGTAGAGTAGTATAATGGTTACAGAATAGATAAATCACAAGCTACTACAGACCCTTGCTACATGCGATAAACTTGTAATTTATCTATACCAGTATACTACTCTGTGTAAATATTATATTAGACAGATTGATAATTAAATGACATATTAATACGAAACACGTGTTTTATGATAATATCCCTACGTTTCCACGAAAAATCTACGGCGTGAACCAGAACTGCGCCTTTCTTATGTTTTATTTAGAATAGCTTCTGATGGTTCCATCTGTTGATTGTATATAGAACTACATTTCGCGTATGCGCAATAAAACATTATTTACTACAAATACTCATATTTACCGTAATATTCAAATTTTAATACAATATTTCTTTTACGTATTGTCAAGCATTCTGTAAGTTTCGTACAATTTGAAAGAAAACTCTGAATGTTATAATGAAAAAACATGTGGAGTTTGAAATTTTCAATTTAATACCGATTTTTACTTATATTCTGATAAATATTTTTATTGTTTCACTTTGGTTCCTAGTAATACTCCTCAAGCTCTTTAAAATGACACCAGAATCAACCTCCTAGCTCAACGCGTTTCCACGCTGTACTTTTTTATAACCTTACATAAAGCTAATTCATAACAATCACGCGATGCGCCTACACTGACTGATGACTTCACAGACAAAACAAATACCATGAGACAAACTCTTGCAGATATGATCTATCCGTTGTGCGATCAACTATTCTTTTCGCATTATTAGTCTCGTAGTTGGTAGCGATTCAAATCTGGCGGTATTTTGTCACACAAGAAAGTTCGACCGACTATCACTGTAACGAGCGGAAAGACATTTTCATGTCAAAACATTTTATTAGGTTAATTATTAACGTCATGTGCATGTGATTTAATGCAAAAAATCGTTTATAAACAGTGAAAATTACGTAATAGTAAGAAATTCTCTCGACAAATGTCTAGATTTTATTTTGATTCTTATGTATTACGCTACTCTACACAGAACAATAGGTTCAAAATTCAAAATAAATTTATTGCCTGAGTTGGCTGTTAGAGATTGAGCACAAATGTAGGTCTGAAACAACCAATAAGTCTCTAATAAAAATTTAGTAACTAACAATATATCAAGTAATAAAAAATATTCTAGTCTTTTCAGGGTTGAGTAATCAAATGAGAAATATTTGATTTTGACCACATATTTTAATTAATAAAAATTTTTTGTATATTTATGACAAAAATAACGATCATGACACTAACTAAGACACTGCATAATCAGGTACTTACATATTAACGCCACCGAGGCTACAGATTTGGCGTTTTTTAAGTGACACCAAATTTGTCGGTTTTTGTACTTACGTATTAACGCCAATTTGGCGGTTTTTATACTTATGTATTAACGCCAATTTGGCGGTTTTTATACTTACGTTTTAACGCCAATTTGGCGGTTTTTAAGTGGTGCCAATTTGGCGGTTTTTAAGTGGTGCCAATTTGGCGGTTTTTGTACTTACGTATTAACGCCAATTTAGCAGTTTTTGTACTTACGTATTAACGCCAATTTGGCGGTTTTTATACTTACGTATTAACGCCAATTTGGCGATTTTTAAGTGGTGCCAATTTGGCGGTTTTTGTACTTACGTATTAACGCCAATTTGGTTTTGGTAACAAGATTGCTCTTTATTGGCGCATTACCGCCAATCTGTAGCCTCGGTGGCGTTAATACGTAAGTACCCATAATCAATTAACAATAAATACATAATCGATTTTTCTTCCTTAAACTATGAAGTACCAAACGCGACATTTTTTGTTAGTATATCAGGAAGTCGAAGGGTACTCCCACCACAAGTAGTTTGAATTCAAGAACCGTTTTGTTCAGTTTTCAGCTAGAGTACATTCTCCTACAAAGCCTTATACGTTTCCTTAAGACCAGTGTACTTAAGTCTACTTGACCAGACTTCCACTCCATTTGGAGTGCAAAATCATCTGCATTGAAATGCATCAATAATTTAATCGCTTAAGTTGGAGGAAAATTTACCCCTTTGGAAAAGTTCAGCCTCTTTCGCAGATTTTTAGACAAACATCGATGAAACCAGTTGGAATTTATATGATTATGCATTTACATTAAAATTTAGAAAATTGTAATCTCAGCACATATATAGGTTTTCAAATAGATTAGTTAGATTAATGGTCCGTTTCGAAGCTACAACAGGGCTGTTTAGGAATCCTCCTCGTTAAAGTGTACCTTTGTTCTATGGCGAGGATGATAACTGATCAATCATCCTCTTTTCCAAAATTCCAGACCACACCAGCGGGAGAACTGTGGACCTTCGTCGCATTCGACCTGCATTAGGAAAGTTCCATGGAATTGGGTGTCAAAATCGCGACTATGTCACGTGGCCACGGTGATCTCCAGCAAGCATGTTGGATTCAATGCTTTTATTGATTGCAGAAAAGGTCCATGTCCCAAGGCAATTACTAATATAATAGCCCAGATCTGTCTCTCACTGATCCGGTAACGCTCTGATGTCACCAACAATAAAATTCGCGCCATAGCACTGCGAGATGTTAAACACTATTATTTCATTGTTAGAGCGACTAAATTTCAGTAATTTTAAATTTAAAGAGGTAATTGTCGATCTAATTTCAAATTTAATAGCTCTAAAATAGTGAAATAAATTTTCTATTGATTGATATAAAATTTATCTCGCTATGGTCAATACTTCCCGAGAAATTTTAAATTATATTAATCATATATTTCAAATGAATTTCCGTTTTTTAATAGAAAGTAGTTAATCACGTCAGTGGCATATCATGCGCGTGATACAGTTTGGACGCCACGATACATCTGATTATTTATTGATATAATTTGATAATGTTTTTTGGTAACGTTTGACAAGCAGACAAGTGCTTTGTTTTGATTAGAATTTTGAAAAAGAATTCCTTTGAAATTTTAACTTCTGACAAGCTGAGAATTTCATGGTCATTGAATTATAATAAAATTTTTAAACAACGAAAAATACTTCGCACGGAATGTTGTCTTACCAAGAGGTTTTTTGAATAAAGAAATATGTAAATAAAAAAATATTTCATGTCGTAAAACATATATTTATTTTATTTGTTTTCAATCAATGTTAAACATTTCTCTCACATATATATATATTTAAACACGTCACATTTGACGGGAAATCTCTCGAATGAAGAGGCGATTTGCAGCCGTCATACCATGACGGCTGATTTTCCAGTTCTCTAATAATACAATCCACTCTTTAGAAACGAGTTTCAATGTACATACAGATATACATATTGATATTTCTTTTAACCGAGCGATTATCAACATGTGGGGCGCCCCCCGAAGGGGGGGTGATAACACTGAATGGGGGACGCGAACATATAGAAAAAAAATACAGTGATCTTTCACTTAAGCGGGGTTTACACGCGAGCAGTAAAACCGACAGTAGGATGTCGCTGTCAAGTTCGGACAGAGACTTGCCGTGGCCCGGTTAAAACTTTTATGATTCTGCGCATGCGTCATCTCTTACTGTCGGTTTTACTGTCCGCGTGTAAACCCCCCCATTATGCGCGGGAGCAGGGGACAGCGGAAAAAACGCTTATAAGTGAGAGACGCGCATAAGTGAAAAACCACCAAAGGGAGCTTAAAAGTGAAACATCAATACAGTGTGCATGTATTATTAATTAATACTACGTATGTACAACTGAAAAATGTAAATAAGATGTTACAAAATGCAAATACGTGTACAACTTCCGTTAATTATTTTTTAAGAACACAAATAAGATGAAAATGCTCCCGATTTTTAAAATCGCTCTCAATGTCGATTCTGGGACATTAAAATGCTCCGCTAAAGCTTTTTTCAAGGTGCAAGGATTTTCTTCGAATTTTTTAAAAACATACATTTTAAACGAAAGCGACAATTTCATTCTTTTCGCCATTTTAGAACGTAACCATCTAACCAAAACTCCGTAAAAGGTTCTTTCGTTAGCGATCAATGCCACGTGGTACGTAAAGTACTAACCTCTCTAATTGGCTGCTGTATAAATGCGACTTTTACTGACGTCAATCACAAGAACCCCCTCGTACACCCCTGTGTATAAGTTAGAGGAATGTGTTCCTGGAATCTGAACAATAGAGGAAGGACGAGGAAATACATTCCTAGAAGCAGAACAAAAAAGTTTTTTGTTCTGCCGAAAAAAAACTTTTTGAACTAAGAAAATTTTTGATAATGGCGCATAAGTGAGAGGTTTTTTTTTAGTGTAGCGCATAAATGAAAAAGAGTTATCAATGTTTTCCGATATCCCGCGAAAAAAACGCGCATAAGTGAAAAACGCGTATAAAAGAGAGCGCGTATAAGTAAGAGGTCACTGTATTACTAAAAAAATTAATTTATTTATTGAAAGAATTTATTTTTTCTTGGTAATTTGCAAGGTTTGTAAATAAGGTCGAAGTGTAGCTTTAGCCTCAAAATACCAAAGATACATTAAAACTGTATACATTGTGTTTGTATGAGATGCGGGGAGGGTGGGGGGGTCGAAGAAAATTATGATCGAAAATTGGGTCGCAAATACTAAAAGGTTGAGAAACTGTTTTAACCCCTTAACTGGTTTGTTTTCTCGACTATCCAGTTAGATGAGACCTTCCATTTCGGGAATTTGTTGTCTTTTTAATCCAATTGAGAACTTAAAAAGCACTTAATTTTTGTGCTTGACTTGATTTTAGTTTATAAATTTGAAATCGCGATAACTCGATACACGTACGGCGTACGGGCAAACCAGTTAAAGGGTTAATATTTATTTCAAAATTTTATTTAAAAAAAATAGTAATATATCTGTTAGAAATCTCTCAAAGAAGTGCAAAAGCCTGATAACACGAATTATTAAATTTTTCAATAAAGATTATTAGCAATTAGTCTGTGGAAGTATACCATACACAAAGGAGTTGCATACACTTTGGTATCTAACTTTACACTTTATCTTATTTTTTACATTTATCACTTGAGATAGTTTGATTTCGCCATTATAAATTGTGTTTAATTGATATCTGGTACAACGAAAGGAGAAATCAATGAAATTGAGTCTGGGTGCTAAGCAAGAGAAATTCCTTCAAACCCCAGATGTGCTCTTGTTTTATCCATCTCCATGTACAGGAATTTGAAAGAGAACTTCTTCGATCTCTGGGAAATAATCGGATTCCAAACAGGCATCTAGCTTCTGCTGACCGTTCTTAATTTAGGTTCTGGGAGGGAAGTATATTGCGTTTGAATCCTTCACACCATTACTAGATTTTGCTTTAATTTAATAGTTGAGATTATTAGCTGTGTACAATTGGTCGTGATTGTGTCCACATCTCTAAGCTTGATCCTCTAAGCCTTCATCTATTTCTATCTCATAGCTTTTAAATCTTAAAAATTAGGTTTTAAAGTGAATAATTGGATCTTTATTGCGTTTAATCAAGTCTCTGATATCATCAGAATATTTATCCATGGCAGTTTAAGAAATTATACACATAAAGATGAATTGTTGCTTGAGAAACGGAAAAAACTCGGCTCAAACGCTTAGAAGGCTAAGTTGGTCAATAAGCCAACTTCTTAGTATTGTTTCAAAGCTATAATGTTGTTTCCCTGAGATGCTAATCTTGGCGACAAACTTGGCGACTTGGCGTAAAATTTGGCGAGCTTGGCGACAGATTTGTCGACCATTTTGGCGACTTCGCGGCGAAGTTGGCGACAAAAGCAATTTTCTAGAAGGACCTCGAACTTTCAACCTATTTCTACCGGCTTCATGAACTTTCTGGAGATTACGTCACTTCCTACGTAATGAAGTCACTTCTTGTTGGAAAAGTATAAAAGTAAGCTCTCAAGCCAAGAAGAGTTAGTTAGTTGGATTTTGATCAGCAAGAAAGCTGGTGATCTATAAGAAACTTTCGAGCGCTGAGTTGAGATTTATCGGTAATCTCTGTTTGGGATTTTTGCAAGTGCTGTTTTAATACTTGTGCTACGTTTCTTTTCCTAGAATATTTGTAAAATAAAGAGCTTTATTTTTTAAATCCTGCTTATTGGATTGCATTCACGTACACCCACAAGACAATTTTGTTACAATATAATTCATGAGACAAGTACTGATGAACAATATTTTCAGAGTTGCATAAATCAGTCAGCAAGCGTATGTAATATAAAAAAAGTCTTGAAATCTAATTATTCAATTCCAAAAATAATAATGGTATCTAGTTTACTTAGATCCAGTACTAGCAAGAACGTTTGCTCTTCCTACGGGCTAGCACAACTATTGTATCATTTGTTGATTAAAATTTAATTCCAGACTTGGAACTAATCTGATTTTCATATAATCCCCCTGTAGATAATTTTGCTCTCCTTTCCTATTTTATCGCCCCTTGTGCCATAAATTAATTGATAATTATTTAGGGAGTACAAAAATAGTAAATCTACGTACGGTGAAAAGGGGCGACTGATCGCATCTTAGAATGGCTTCGAAAACGAAAATTGGTTTTCGTTCCTTCGACAAAATGTCCATTAGAAGATGACGATTGAGCTTTCTTCTTCCTTACAGTCAATTTATAAAAAAACCCCGATTTTATAGAAAAAAAACAATGAATGTTATGATTCTGTGAAATTTATTTTTTTAATCACGCAATTATTACATTGAATTTTTTTAAAAAGGTATGGATGAAAAAATAAACGAGACAGCTGCTCAGCTCAGTCATGCCAGGTATATGGCACTGACTGATACCTGGCATGACTGATATATCAGCTAATACTGGCTATCTGATTAGTAAACAATCTGTAATAGAACTTTTTGGCATTTATTGTCTTTATATTTTGTAGTATATATTGATTCATATATGATGGATGGTAAGTGAAAAAGACACTCAAAATAGTACTTTTAATAATAATTATTTTTTTAATCTGATTCTCCATGATCATGCGTACTGGTAGCAATCTCTGTGCACGCGGAAGCTATTGAGCGAATTACGTCACTTTGTCCTTGAGCTGTCCTTGTCCTTTGCCCCAGCAGTGTGTGACAGATGCGTTTTAATCGGTACGCATCTGTTTGAATTTGTTTCTTTTCCTAAATATTTTACAATAACTATAATCTACAATGAAAAACCTTTTGATAGTCATTGGATTCTGGATTAAAGAATGTTCGAATTTTCTTATCCAAGCGGGAGGGGAGAGAAAAAACACCATTTTGGGGAAGTATGCGAGAATGTTTAGGGGAGACCATTCCGCTGGTTATAATATATAGCAATTTGGAGAGTTTAATTAAATTATTCGTATTAAAGAATCTTTCAGTTTTGTCTAATTCATAATTTATTTTTATATTTTCATGAAAGTGTAAAAACAAACAGAAATCAAATGGCAATATATATTAATTTTGCGAAGTTAATGATCGTTTATTGAAAAATACAGAAAAATTATTGTTTACTGTTTCTTTCACATGATTAATTAAATTTCTATTGAACTATCATTTATATTTGCATCAAATTTAATAAATGATTTGAGAAAATTATTCGCAACTTTCAATTAAGGAGGTTGAAAATTTAATTAATTTTAAAATACAGAGACCTTTCATTCACGTCTAAATTTTGTAGAAGTAAGTTCTATTTATTTCTGAATATTTTAAAACAATTCTTAATTCCCGCATGAAATATTAATAAAAGAAACAAGTTATTTTCTTTACAAGCCATCATAAATTATCCCTAACGAGACGTTGGTACAATTGACCTAAAAAATTTCGCTGCTTTTAATTTCCCAAATAATAAATAAAATTCTATTCAACAAATATAAGTAATTCAAATGCAAATTGGATGTCATAAAGTTGATTCAATATATACAGCGGGAAAGTACACTTCCACATGAAAATCACCGTTTTAAAACACTGCAACTAAAAATGATTCATTAACAGAGCTGGTAGACTTGTAAATTGTCTCCTGCGGAACACAGAACATTGCAAGGTGACTGTAAGTATGTTTGACTTTCGCTAAAGTTACTCTAATTCTTTGAAATAACATACAATTAAAATTTTTGAGATATCATGACATTCTTTACCTTGGCTAGGCTTAGGAAAAGGCGACAATAATCATATTGCGTATCAGATGAAAAGCTTGTTTGATTAGTCCGCTTAAAGCATTCGAATTCATCTGAATTCGTTGAATATAACATTTTTTTAATGCATAATTATGTATAGTCGATATAACTGCAAACTATCGAATTTATTACATACAGAATTCTAAAGTTTCCATTTTTATCGACGATATTTTTGACTATCAAAAGACTGTAATTCGAGAAACTAGTCCTTATCTTTTTATGCTATACAATTTTCCCCCGGGAAATATATCTACAGCCTGGCTTTATCTACAGGATTACTCAAAAGTCCTGTTACAAACTTAAAGGATAAGTCACTACACAGAAACAAGTCATTTTTACATTAGATCATAAGCTCGCCAAGGCAAAGGACAACCGCTATATAGGACTCTTGGCCAGTGAGGTAAGTAAGACTAAAGGATATTGTAACAAAAATCGTTCTGTGGGTGTATGGTGGAAACAGTCCAACACGCAGGATAAAGGAGAATGGTTGTTTATTCACAAATATGCAGTAAAAATACGTAGCACAAGTAATAGGAAAAATACCTCTTGTACAGTTTAGTAACACAAACAGACAATTCACTAGTATTAACAGTAGCAGCACTATCAATAGCGCTCAGCTCACCGGCTTCCCAGCTCCCACTGCAGATAAAACTCCAAAGTCGTTCCAGTCGATCAAACCCTGTGATCCAAGCACGGTCCTTTTATACTCTCCCCGATAGGGCGTGACTTCACATGGAATAATTTAGTACATTCAAGCGCATCTCCTCTCCTAATAGAGACATCGAGGAAAGGATCGCATTTTCTGGAATCTTCGATTTGTCGCCAAGGTCAGGGGTACAGGCCTGGCCGCTGCCGGTCATTCCATACTTACCCCTCTAAACCTCTCTTCCCAACCATAAGACTAGTGAAGCTGGAAAGCGACATTACATATTTGAAACAATATATTAGATGAAGAGTAGAACGCAGATTTACTTGAATATAAACTCATAGAAACACAAACAAAATGCATGAATAACGACATGACAATCGTGTGTCGCTTCGAACTTTTCAGCACTTAATTTAATTACTCCAAAACATCTGCCACGTCCTACTTGCAATTTTTTTTTCTGTTATGCTGCTCACGACTTCTGATGTTTTTGTTCATGCAACTATGTTGTTGTGCTATTATGAATTTCCATTCAATTAAGGGGACATACGAATCTTAAACTCCGACAAAATGCGGGGAAACTGTCAAATTCGATACATTATATCTCTGAAATAATGAAATTTACAAACTCACTTTTTTCTAAAAAAAATATCTGTTCTTTCTCTTATAGGACACACATTTTAAAGCCTTTATATTGGTATGTATTTTTTGAGAGAGTAATAAATATGGGTATTATTTTTGGACAAAAATGAAATAGTCACCTTGCGCGCATGATTACGGATAACATATTTGTCTAAACACAATATTTTGGGTATCTAAGTAATCTAAACAGTCTTTTTAAGAAACTGAACCTCAATTTATTAACATTTAAATATAATTTCTATTTTATATACCAATTTAAGTAAAAATGTTAAAAATTGTAAAAATTTCAACCTTTCTACCTCCCTCCAAAAAACACTTCTTTGAAGAAAATATGTACAAAAATGTGGTTCAATTTGTAGAAGATAGCACAATACATATTCAGTAAAACTTTTTATGTAAAAATATTGAATGGTTCTTGAGATATCGTGCGCGCATATTTACATATCTCAAAATGTGTCTATGTACATAAACACAATTTGAGATACAGCGCTTTAAAGCTATGGCCATATTCAATGTTTACGTTGAAGAGATGATGCAGTTCCTTCATAACTTTCATAATTATGGAAATTTTTTAACGCGGATTGTTTTAAATTGTTAGGAAAAGACAGAGAAATAGAAGCGGATTTTTTAGATCTGGATATTAAACTTGTTGATAATAATTTTTGTATCGATATTTTTGACAAAAGAATGGATTTTAATTTTTGTGTCAACCGACTTTCATATTGGTCTTCTAATATTTCTATTAAGATTTATAGAAAAACTATTCTCTCTCAATTTTCTCGCATTAGATCTATTTGTTCGAACGAAATTTCAAAATCTAGACAATTAAAGCTTTTGTATGATCAACTTTTAAATAATGGTATTCCCGAAAACTTTGTGAGACGATATCTCAAGCAGTGATTACGGAGCCACTGACAAAGCCTCTTTCTCCTTATCTTTCTCTTTCCTCTGTTTGGCAACAGCAATAACTGGTTTGGCATTCATTCTCCTCGTGGTCGCGGTAGCTTTTTCCTGGCCATGGTAAGCATATTTCGCTTTTATTTTATTATTTTTTATGTTACGGCTGTTTTTTTATTTTATTCTAGGTCTTTTGCATTCGGATTTTTTGTATTTGTATTCGGATTTCTTTGTATTTGATTCTTTTTAAATCTTCTTAAATGTATTTATTTTTTATTCAAGAATTCTTCCATTTTCATTTGTCTTGTGCTTTTAGAGGGGATGACGGCAATTTTTAACGGATTTCGTTTGTCGTTAGCAGAAAAAAGCACAAATTAATATCATGAGCGAGCTTCTCTTCCTGAAAAGCGGCTCGCTATGATATTTTTCAATTTTATTTTGATTTTTGTCTATTTTTGCCATTTTGTCTTGACTGTTTTTGAGTTTTTGTCTTGTGTTTCTAAGTTTGTTTTGATATATATATATATATATATATTCATAAAATCGCAAATTTTCGAGGTTTAACCGTCGTATATCCCCTTAAGCCTGTGTTGTATACTTTAATTGATGTATCATTTTCGTTCACTCAATTCATTGACAGAAAGCCTCCTAGGATAGTCTTCATTTGCATTTGCAACTTGACTTGTGTCTGCATGCTCTAAAAAAATTAAATCTCATCTATAAACATTTTAATTCCTGTACATGTATTTTTAATCCATGTGCTCTAACCTCCCGTGAATTTAAATTTCGCACCATCTTGTATATGTAGGTTTCGAATTTTGATTGTAAAGTTCTTTTCACTTATATTCATTGATATCCTCGATCACTTCCATCTCAGACTACAAGGTTCATTATTTTGATCGAAAATAAATTATGAATCTAATCGCTTACGTAGCTAAAATTTCAATTCTCAATGGATATAATTAGTGGGAGCCTGATAATTTAGCGATATCATTTAATCTATATATGAGAGACAGATATGCAATCGTCCGAATTGATTTGTGTTTGATTGATGTTGAAACTCCCTGGAATTTGCATCAATTCCAGATGTCAGCTCATGCGAGGTGTAAACAATACATCATCCCAGATTCCATAATTATTATCGTGATCGGTATCTTTCCAATATTCACAAATAACCAGATTATTCATTCTTAGCATACAAAAAGCGTACAAAATCACAAATCTGAAGTTAAAGGATGCCCTTAGCACATGATATGTTACGTCACAGTTAATAAAGACAGTGAGATTCGGTATGTTTAATTTGCTATTTGTAGCCCGTCTAATAAATTCGCAAAATAAAGTTATAAAACCTTAACAAAATTAAGTGTCCATCGATCTTTTCCACTTTAGATACTCCTCATTTGGAGTAAGAAATCTTTCCCATCTCTGTTTCCATTGTTCAAAATATCCTTCGAAAGCCTTAGAAATCAACCTCTTCACCCGCCTCATCGTTTTACGTTTCATCATCTGCACACTGACTCAGTGCAGCATTTCGATGGCCAATTTGCTTTTAAGGAACAATAAAATGTCACAGGGGGCTATGTCTGGTGAGTAGGCAGGCTGACCTAACGTAGTGATCGAATAACGTCTAGAAACTTGCGAACAATCACTGCTGAATATGCAGGATTTGGGAGCAATTTTTGCATACAATTTTTTCAACTCAGATTTTGTTGAATTTTGTGACAAAACGTTTTTCCACCCTTCATCAGCACTCATCCGGACAGAGAACTGGCGGTCGGGAAGCACAAGAAACTGCACACATTCAAAGTTTCTTCAGTATACGAGATCGACTTTCGCACAAGCCTTACATCGTTCTTACTGTCATGACGGCCCTCGATGAAATTCTTGTTCCACTTAAAAAAAAGCTGCTTTTTCAGTATGCTGTCTGTATAAACAGCCCTCAATAATTCATAAATTTTCTGTGATTTTCCCCAAGTCTCATGAAATGTCTGATGTTGATTCTCTCTCTGTTCTATCTGTTCACAAATCTCCATCGTCGCGAGAGATGAAACAAGGTGCTAACCATGCACCAACTACCTTCATGTAGCTATATGCTTTCCTCTACGGTTTGACGATTACTAATGCTCCAGCGGACCCACCCGTCACAGGGATAGACACAGTACATGGGCAATCAGAATCTCAAGGCCACTTCGGGGGCTTAGTTCGCTTAATTATTGACAGATTTGATTACTCATTCAGAATGTGCTTAAAACAACAATACTATTAGAGATCAGAAAATATAATTTTTGTGTCACGAAACAATGTATAAGTTAGTATCAAATGCATACATGAAGACATTCGATACTGTCGTGCGTTTTACTCTAGTAAATTCACTACAAGCATACCTCGCAGTCAACTCCTACAGAACATACTCACCATGGCGTCCTCACGCCACCCCCCCCCGCAACTGTCTTCCCTCTCTTCACATCACTTCTTTTGATAGTGGGACTGGACCGTTATGTGGTGGTTGATGGTATAACAGATACTCTCTAGATAAATGAGCAACCGTCTCAAGTAGGCGACGCATCGACTATGAATGAAAATAGGACATCACGATCTTCAGGACGAATGAATGAAAGATGACAATATCTACAGATCTGAATTTTCTATATATGATTTTTGCATAATTTTTTTGCCATATCTATGCAAACATTAAGCTCATTTAAAAGAAAAGACATGCTTAAATCATGACAAATAATAATATGATATCGCAAGTGTTCTCCATTTGACTTTAACGTACACTTTTCATAAGAATGTGAATTATGTGAAGGTACACGATAAGAGAGAAATCAATACATTAAATAATTTGGGCCACAAGTGGATAATCATTTAGCTGGAATACATAGGTATAATCACGTTTGAGGCAAAAATTATTATGCTTAAGTACTATAGGCACTAAGCTGCAAAAATGATTACAGCATTATGCCTAGATTGCCATTTTGTAAATGGGCCAAAATAATTATGGTTTTCGACGATGACTTTGGAAAATATTCATAGAAGAAAGCAATATGGACTCTATCTTAAACATATAACAGTCATATAATCGATATTAAAAGTTTAACTGAAGCAATTGATTTTATGTTAGATTTAAGTTGTTAAGAAATTCTAGAAATTTCTAAAACCTTCCCCCTGTTACTTCCTATACCTTCATGGGGAATCTAGAAAAAGAAGATAACAGCAGCAAAAACCGGTAAAATGGGGTTCTTCGCTTTTTGCTGGGGTGGGGGTCAATTGACACGTGCGTGTGCTAGTGTTGCAGATTCATTTAATTTTATGCCTATGACAGAGTACGAACGTGCGCAGCAGAGAAGAAAAGAATGCAGAAAAGGTGTGGAAGAAAAGAGATAAGTTCAAATTTCCTTTTTCTTATTAATAATCGCATTTGTGTCTTAAATACAAGTTATTTGTATGAAAAAATATCCTTATACTTTGACCAAATCATATTTTTGTACAAATATCCAGTAAAATAAGGAGTAAGTGTGTAACAATCTGGGGTCAAAATGACCCCGCTCGTGTGCTAATGTTCCAAAAATGGGTGCGTGTGCTGAAGGGTTAATAATCCGATTAAAGCAAGGACCATACTGAAACATCTTTAATCATATTCCTCTAAAGCTTCTACAATCAACAGATTTGCTTATGCTTAAGAGAAAAGCATTAAACTAGCATTATTAGGAGCATTAATTAAAGTGCTAGAAAAAAGTGTTTTCCTCTCTCAGAATTCTCTTTATAAATTAGCAGCAGATTTCTGGGAAAAAATTTTCATATTTTTCATTATTGCTAGAAAAATTTCCGTTACATTTTATTCTATGGGGATAAATTCAGACACAATTTCATGTTAGCTCTGAATAAAATTAAATAATAATTATGTTCTCTCAATGAATAATTCTTTCCATAATGCGAAGAAGTTCACAGTATATCTCTAGTTTTCCATTTTTTGTGAGTTGAGATAAATGGACAAAGCTCCTATCAAAATAACTTAAGGTTAAGTTACAAATCTTGAATAAGCAAAAGCATTAATTTAAGCCCTTTTCTTTTTACATTGTTTTACTAATGAAGAACACTTTTTTCAGTTTATTTAAAAGGGAAAAAAAGAAGGAATATTTGGTGCATATATTTTATATTAATTTATTCAAATATTAAGAAAAAGAATTCCTCTTATTCCATTTCTCTATTTTTGATCACGTTAGTTCAGAACAAAAATTCTAATTAAAATCAGAGGATCTGGATCTATTAAATAATCGTGAATCTGAACATATAAATTTCTTAAGTAAAATGAAAATGAAAACCAGGGCATTTCTCGTTAAATTTTACAGCTAGAAATCCTCGAGTTGATTTAACTCGAGGATTTCTAGCTGTAAAATTTAAAAAAACGACATAGAACGACAAAAGATTATCTCTTTTTTTTTTGAAGAAATCTTAAAAATCTATGGCCAAGCTTTTCAATTTAGTTATTGAGAGACTAGACTGTAGTTCTAATTTTTCCTTCTGCAACGAAATATGATAGGAAATTGGACTCTGAAATCGGAGCAGTTCTTTCGTTCAGTTAGACTTCAGGTGTTGCTTATTTTCATTTTCAAACATGAATAAAAAATGAATCCTGCGCTCCATTATTTGCAATGGAAATAAAAATTAAAGATACAATTTGAGTAAAAAAATAACATTTCTAATTAAAAATGCATTAGTTTATTTACAAAATCTTATAGTAGTATGATTTCGATGCCTATGCCATCGAAGATACCATTGAAGATTGAAGTTAAGTATCTTTTAAATGCTGTTGCAGCTATTGTTTATGCTTAGAATTCCCTTAACACCTTTGACTTTACTTTATATACAGGATGATATAAAATGAATGCCCTGATTTAAAAGCTTTCCTCTGCAGCAAGTAGTTGCACTCTTTCAAACGATACATGCTTCATGATGCAATATATTCAAATTTTGAGTGCAAACATCGCAAATGTTCATTATGAGCTCTTTTTGTTACATTACATACATCAAATCTGTAATAAATTTCTTTTCAAACCTTCTATATCATGTATTTGTCGATGCTGGCAATAACAGCTGCGATTACCGGGTATGAAATTAGTGATAGTAGTTAGACAAAGAGCCAGTGCCTAACAACATGTTACCACATCGGTGTATTTGCCGTCGAGCTCGTAGAGATAGAGAACTAGTACCTTGACCAACACGATACCCAGATCGCAGTTATGTAAATATTTTTGTGAGGGGTTGTAGAAGATTCTGCATGTACCTCCATGTCCAATGGCAATCACCGATAAGGAGGCCCGTATGCCATCGACTATTGTCCGCAGCGACTGAGACATTCTGCTTAAGATTTGTAAGAATTGCATTACAGACCTACAAAAGCAGCGCGTATTGAACATTTCTTTTCTCCTTTCTAATCCTTCTGATCTGAATCAGATAGGATCCATGAGGTCGTCCGCCTTCATCACCTCCAACACGAAATCCGGTCGCTTAAGCAGGTCATCATACACCAAGGCAACACAGTCAAGTAGATGTTGCCTCAATCGTGTTGCATTTTGTGCAGATATTGAACTTCTTATCACCACGAGAGAATCTGAGGGTTTTTAAGTGACTGGATGTTAAGCGAGCCAAAGCTGTTTGGTCTTTCATATCCCCCTTAAAATGTATAGTAGCACCCGAGCCTTCACTACGATACCATGAATGAGCTGGTGGATGCCTCCAAGAAATGTTAACAAGGGCCTTTCTCCTTGGGTATAACTCAAGGTAGGTCAAGGGTTCTACATAGGCCTGAGGCATGGTAGTACCTCTTTAGCAAGACTATCAGCAATATCGTTATATTTTAAATTTATACGTGATGGTACCCATTGTAGATGAAGAACACAAGAATTGCAGAGGGTCCTGAGTTTGTTAAAGATATGCATTGCCCTCCGGTCACTAACATCTCTCCAATTATCAAGATATTGGACAACACTTTGACTGTCCGAGAGAATCCATATCTCGCCGAATAATTGATCTTCCAGAACGAAGTCTAAAGCCATAACAATGGCGATCATTTCAGACGAAAAGGCAGGCAGGCGATAGTCAGCATTTCTTCGTTTTAGGCTTCCCCCCCCCCCCGACCGTGCTTAACAAACACCCCACTACCTGTATGTCCAATTCATTCTTGCTGTCATCAGTGTAAATTAGAGTAACTTCAATAGGTATATTATTGATCACTTCGAGAGCAGCCTGTCGTAAATATTCCGGATGCTGGGAGGATTTATTAGTGTGAGTCAATAACTCTGTACGGAAGAACGCACTAGGCAAAGAGTCTAAAGGAGACGCAATAGGTTTTAAAGAATTAAACTCAACAAGAGAATTCAATGCATCCATTTTCAAAGCATGACCGAGGGCACTACTCTTTTTTAGTCTTTGATTATTTTGCCAATTTCTTAAAAAGTTAGCAGTACGGTGTTGATTATTATACCTAAACAGTTTACTAAAATATTTTGTAAGATTAGGGGTACTTGTCAGGCGCAAGGGCTACAAATCAGCCTCATAGAGAACTATATCAGCCCGGGTGCTACCACGTAGTCCGGTGACTATGCGAGCCGCATTCAACTGTACCCTCTCCAACTTATAAGTTGGAAAGGAATATCAAGATTTGTATCTGAGACAACCTGATAAACCTGGTAACCATATTCCAGAATCGGTCTGATAAGAGAAATATAAGTTGTCCGTAACGTCTCGGCATCAGCGCCCCAGTCGCAGCCGGAGATAAATTTCAATATATTCAATCTCTTTGTAGCCTTTGTTACCAACAAATCGATGCGTTTATTACACGTGATCTCAGGATGACTATTTGTAATGCTTACGTTCAAAACTTGAATACATTACCTATTGAAGTAGCCCTATTAGCACAAAATGCTCTACAATATTCATACAATATTTTTACGATAGTTGAGCGACATTCAAAATATCGTAGCAACTTCGTGGGGATAGTCATAGAATATCTTGTGCTATTAGGGAAGTATCATTCACACAGACACAGCAAAATGCCTGTAGCAAAGTAAAGCTTTGGAATCAGGGCATTCATTTTGACGCACTCTGTAACCCAATTTTTTAAAATTTTGCTTCGTTTCGGTAAAAAGAGATGGCGTTTTATGAAGTTGTACACAAATATTTTATGGTGTGAAATATTGCATTTACTTAAAATATTTCAAGTCTTAACGTTTATTCGCAAATATATTTAAAGAAGGACACTCTTGTTACTGTTATTCCATAAGAATTCCTCTGCTTTTCTTTCAGTTTCTTTAAACTGGTAATTAATTATAGGTAACTAAAAATAAAAACATTTAAATTAGCTAATTAGGAAAGAACTCTTTGAATTTACGCAAATTTAATTCGTTGATTCTCAGCCGCGCTTTTAAATAATTAGCAACACATCACCACTGGAAAGAAATCTTAAGGGATTAAAAAGTTTCATTGTGTTAACATTTAATTTTAAAGAAAATAATTGACTAAGGAGTGAAACACTTTGTGTCCTTTTTTAATCTTAAGAACACCCAAAGAATCGAGTTTGCTCCAAAGAGTGCGTCAAAAAAAAGTTCAAAGGAGATCCCTTGGGGTTCATTATTCTCCTAAAAATCTGTCGATAGTTGAAATTAAATAAAAAACAATTTTTAAAGTACACTTTTATTAGTTTTGTTGTTGTATTTTGTAGCCATTTTTCCTCCAAACTTAGCACTTTTTAAAAGTGAAGAAAATATTGTTGAGGGATTTTAATATGGTTTTCTCAAAACGAAAGAAACATTGTTGACCAAAACTCTCTTTGCATGATTTCAAATTTCTCCTCTCATGTAAAATTTTTATTGTGTGTAATTTTTGGTATTTTTATTCGGTAGTTTTAGCAAAGCTCCATCAGCGACAATAGCTTTGCTTATTTTATTTTCAGTTTCAAAAATAATTTTAAAAAATTCTCCAAGATCTTTTGAATTATTCGTTCTTTTTTTAACTTTTCTTGTAATACTTGACGAAATAATTTTAATTAATATTTTTATTTTAAGGTAATATTTTATTATCCGTAGCAGCGCAATTATATGTGATTTACTAAAAAATAGACGTAATTTAGGTTTCGGAAGCGGCAAAAATTGTTTGCTATATTATATGTGACGAAGAATGTACAATTTTGAAGTTACCGAATACTGTTTGGTGAATGTCAGTGATATAAAAAGAAAGAATTATTTTTATGTCATCTTATTAATTGCGAAATAAAATTACATATTAACTAATATGATTCCTTAAATTATAAGACTCGCCCAAAGAAAGCGGGACTTTTCTAGCAGCTTTAGTAGATGGTTGTTATGACATCTTGTAGAAAGCGGTTAGCGGATTTGTGCCGTTGAGTGCAACAACTGCGTCGGACTGTGCTTCTAGAAGCGTTATTACACATGATAGGACTTAGATATTTCTTTAGTAGATGGTTGTTATGACATCTTATAGAAAGCAGGAGCGGATTGTGCCGTTGAGTGAAAAAAAAACAGTAAATTTCCACCATGGATTCCTACGATTAAGTCCAAGGCGCAGTAATTCAATTTTTACCTGCAGAAAGTGTTATTGAAACCGACATTTGCAATTGAATGTGTATTGAACTAGGTTCATATCACGAAGCACTTTTATTTAACTTCACTTGTTTCATGCTTGTAAAAATGAAATTTTAAAATTAATAATTCACTGACTTCCTGGTGCTCTTGAATTTTGAATTTCTTTTACATTTATGGAGGAGTCTGAAGGATTCTGGAGATCAGATGCGCTATTTTAGTATTTTCAGATCTTAATTGTTAGTTAATCATTATTTAAATTAAATTTTGATTCAGAAACAGCGCTACCATCTTATATTAAGTTTCAGAAACAATTGGTCTCAAGTTTAAAAAGTTAGAAATAATTAAAATAATAATCAACGTTTAAATAAGCTATTGAAAATGTATTTTTTAAAACTGTATTTAATTAATTATACTAATGACTAAGTGCAACTGACCTGGTCGTGATATGCCCATGATTTAAATAACTGCGCCATCAGGAAACTTCACTACCTGCCTACTCTCAGTCCCGAACACATTTTACTGTAAATGGGTTCCACTAATATATTCGGCCCACAAATCTTCCCGCTTGTTTGCTTAGCCAGATTGGAGGAATCTATGACACGAAGTAACTTGTTTTGTTGGTCTGAATGGAGGAATCCATGACACGAAGTAACTTGTTTGCTTAGCCTGGTTGGAGGAATCCATGACACGACGTAACTCGTTTGTTAGCCTGAATGGAGGAATCTATGACATGACGTAACTTGTTTGCTTAGCCTGGTTGGAGGAATCCATGACACGGCATAACTCGTTTTGTTAGCCTGAATGGAGGAATCCATGACATGACGTAACTTGTTTTGTCACTAGCGTCTCACTCAAAGACATATTTTCGTAATTTACTTTATATCAGATTTCCGCTCAGAAATACAGACATATGCCAGAAAAATATCAAAGTTTTAACATGTGCAATAGAACCTGTTGTAAAACTCACTTTTATTTGGGCAAGCAGTATATTTTCAAAACGGAGAGATTTATTATACTTTCCTGAACATTTACTTAGAAACGAGTAAGAAACCTGAATATTTAATTCCATTCAATTTTGCATGATGAACACAAGTTCCTATCTGTCATATCATAAGAGCGAATAAATGTAAATCAAGAAAAAGTTACCCACCCCCAAGTTGAGTGGGAAAAGGGACTAATAAAATACGAGAGCGTGATTCTGGGCATACAAGCTTCACAGAGATATTATTTGCACTTCATTCAGGTGCAGACAACAAATGCAGTTACTATTTTTAATAAGTGAATCGATATGTCTGGGGAAAATTATATTCGCGGAATTTTCTTCTCCTTTGTTTAAAGAAATCTCGTAATTTATTAGTATTGTCTTCACAATAACTCGCAATTTATCTTTAACAAATTTAATAATAATTTGTATTTCCATAATTTTTATTATAATTTATTAGTGTGTTGAAAAGAAGAGCATTTTTCATTTAAATTATTTTCTGCATTTAAGTGGTTAATTTCTAATTAATTATTATAAAAATTATGGAATCTTGAAATTAAATTTTTCTCACATTCATTACCAGACTTGCACAAAATCGAAATATAATCAAATTAATCAATTACTGATAATTAAGCTCTGAAAATACAAAAATCATATATTTTCGGGTTGTACAAATGTCTGCAAAATTTCAAAACTCATCACATCCGGAAGTGAGTAAAAAAATCCATTAGAAAATTCCTTCTTCACAAACACGAAACTCGACTGTGGTTTAAATAAAGTTGTTTACAAATGTCTTACCAATAATTATAAATCTAATAAATTAAACTTATAACTCAATGTTTTTTCAACAAAAGTTTATCGTGTGCTAAAACTGAAGTCTCAATAAGAATTACAGTTAAGTTATCTTTGAGAAATAGTGCTTCCAGTAATATCAACATTCCCTCTAAAGGTAAATTCCAAAAATATATTCCAATTAACAAAACTTACCATTCAAAGTTTTATCAAGAGAAGATTATTCTGTGTAAAAACTGAAGTCTCATGAATTAACGTTAAGTTACCTTCCAGAAATGGTTACTCTAGGAATAACAATATTCTTCCTAAAGTAAAATTCGAAATATTAATAAATCTGATGAATAATAAACTTATCACTCAAAGATTTTTCAACAAAAGCGTAATAATAAGTGTAACAGTTCAAGTCTCGTGAATTAAAGTAAAGTTATCTTTGAGAAACGGTTCCTCCAGGAATAACAACCTTCTCCCTAAAGTGAAATTGCACTCTCGCGAGTAGAGGTTAACCTCATAAAATCTTTTGGGGAAGCGCACAGAAAGGGAGCATTAATTGAATAGGCTTTTGGACCTCAAGAAAAACAGGGCTTTCTTCTGCGGAAGCTTTCGCCCAAATGGAACAAAGACTCCTTCTATTGACTCAGCAAAAAGGCGAGCGGAGTGGCTATACACACACAAAAAAGAAACACAGTGACGATTACGTGAGCTGCAGCGCGTTGTTCTCGTCTCTGTGTACCACAACAGTTAAGCAGAGCTTCTTTTACCTTCCTGCAAACACACGGATAGGGCGATTCGGTTTGCTTTGACCAACGCTAAGAATAGGGGAGAAAGAAATTGGCGATTGTGATGTTCTTCTCCTTCAAGATTTAGTCTCTGGGGTGAAACTCATCAGCCAACTTCCCGAAAGAAGATTTCCGAAGATCTTGCTCCTAAAGGAACCAGCAGATAACTCTATTCTGAGAGATTGCGATACACATGAAAAGGGAGTTTGAGAGGATTACTGAATTTTTCTTTTGTATGTTTTGTAGACAGGATGTTTCAGAAACTTGGAGTAAATTTAAAAATCAATGACTGAGAAATGAATTAATATAGAATGAAATCAGTTTTGCAGAAGGGATGAAAATAAAAGGGGAGCGAATTTTTTTATCACCAAACCAGAATTTAGACGTCGCGTAGTTAGCAATTTCAACCATCAGATTATCTTGTAGTTGATGAAACAATGGGCTGCGAATGCAGAT
>BGPR01002171.1:0-21168 GCA_013235015.1 Araneus ventricosus | reverse complement strand
AAAAAAATTAATGCACAGTTATAGACAATTTATGATAATGAATTGTGAAATATAATAAAGACTTCAAATTAATAAAGAATAAGTTAGAACAGTAATAAAAGCGTTTTTTAACCCTTTATTTACCGAATTAACTTACCAGTAACTTTTCAATTTTATTTTGGCATTATTAGATACGTTTTAATGCAGAATAACCCCAGGAAGGCTGAAAAAGCTTTTTTAAATAAAATAAAATAATTTAATGAATTTGATTAATAATTAAATTGATTAATAATTAATTTGATTAAAGTATTACTTTTAAGTAGAGTTCGGGAAATAAACGGTTAAAAACTTTTTTTTATTTTAATGAATTTCATTAATAATTAAATTGATTAATTGATTAATAATTAATTTGATTAAAGTAGTACTTTTAAGTACAGTCGGGAAATAAACGGTTAAAAACGTTTTTACTTAAATTGTTGAAATCATTTAGCAAGAGTCTCCAAAAATTCTTACGAACATTTTTGACATTTTCAAAAATAGTCCAGTCAACGAAAGTTTGAAAAAAAATACTAAATCATACGGTTTTGAAAACTGGTACGCATGTTTGCGAGATGCTTCAGTTGAGAACAAAAGTGCCCAGTCCTGGGGGGGGGGGCGAGCTGGCGCCGCCATCTTGGATTTCCTCCCCCTCCTTAGTTTTTTTCGAATATTTCGAAAACTATTCAATTTTCAAATTGAACGTGATATATCAAATTACAAATTAAAGAGCTTAAAATTTTCTTGCAACTTCAAAGGTATGCCAATTTTGCTATGCAATTTTATTTTAAATGATAAAATTAGTTTTTGGCAACTTATAAATGAATTTGAAAAATCGAGCGCCTTATAAAATCAAGTAACTCTCCGTCAGTGTTGTATACATGCTGTTCCGTCGATAGCATCATGATAAATATATAAACTCAATAATTACACTAATCTAGAGAACTGTGAATTTATTAACTCATAACCGACACCTTCTCTACAGACGACCGTAAAACTCAGCGTTACACAACAAATAATCCCATACACAGGAGGTCGGCGAAACAGAAGCCTACACAAAAATCCAAACAAAACATCAAACTCTTTCGCACCAATCAACCCCCTCCGATCTTACGCCGAGGAGTTGAAGAACTAGACTTTCTGTGGAGGAAAAGACACACATGCCGTTGGCGGTCATCACTAAACACATGCCTTAAAACTCATTGATAAGAAGTGCCAGTGATCTACTATAAATAAAAGACGATTACAGTAAAAAGAAATTCAGTAAGTTAAAACCTCAGAAATGACGAGAAATTAATTTGCTTTAGTCCTTTATACACATGCCAATGCAAAATTGAACAGTTTGAAATTAGTCCTTTGTAAGATGTAAAGGGTTTTCTTTACATTCTATTATTTATTGAATGTTTATAAAATATTTCCCGTCGTTCATAACTTAACTGAGTGCGAATAAAAGATTCAATTTATGTTTATCTCCTGGAGTGAAAAGTTGAATTATTGAAGGCTCATTGGAAGCCTAATTGGTAAGTTAACTGAAACCAATAGAAAATTACCGGCGCGAAGGAATTTCTTGATAAAGTAGCAAAAACCGATAAAAGTAGGTAGTATCCATAAGTTTTCAGAGAATTTCGCAGCAACGATTTTAAAGATGATGATGTCTTTTCAAATATCGGAGAAAAAATATCTGGTGCTATGTCTGAGGGATGTTCGCGTTAAAAAAGTACTTCTGAATATCGATGTATTGACATTTCATTCCTGGGATGCTTTTGTGATTTGAGAGCTTACACAAATGATTAGATTCTCAAGTCAAGGCATGAAAATGTCTTTGGAAAAAATCGATTTCGAAATAATCGCATTTGTGAATGAAATATGCAAACATACCTTTGAATGGTTTAAAAGTTCATGTTATCAGGTATTACAACATCAAAATGTACTCACATGGGCGTAATTTGAAACTGATAATAATTTTATCATCATAAGGTAACGGCCGATACGCATTTATTCCAGAAATTATTTAGCTGAGTTTTATAAGCAGTTAAAATGCATTTGCTCATTAAGAATATTCATTTTCACTTTATTCAACGAATATTCTAGAAGGCGCGAAGCCCAGATGAAAACAGCACTTTTAGAAAATAGCAACACAAGTAGACTGAAAATTACTACTAATAATAGGAACAATACTATCAATAGCACTCAACGTCTAACAGCTGATCAACTGGCACTACTCGCTATTTATAGCTTTTCCGGCAAAGCGTAACGCCACATGAAATTTTCTAGCAGGATCTCCATATCTCGGTTCCTAATAGAGATAGGGCCATAATTCTCGCATTTTCGAGAAACTTCATCTTCATTTTGTCGCCAAAGTCACCAAATGTGTCGGCAAGGTCTGAGGTCATTGTCTGGAATCGAATTCTATTCTTAGTAAATCTCTCTTCCATTCATAAGACTAACATGGCAGGGAAGACATATTACAGATTCGTAACACATCTATTACAGAAGTTATATCGCTGATTTTTATTATAAGTTAAAATGCAATTGCACATTAAAAATACGCTAATTAGTTATTAAGGTGGTTAACGCTCGACCATGTCAGAATGCAAAAGAGAACCCGGATTTGATTCCTGGATAGGGCACTGGCGGCTCGAGCTCTGTAGTCGTGGTGGTGCTGTAACTTACACTACAATGCGCAGTGATGCTTTTCGACATAACTCTAATTTTGTCTTTTTAACTGATTTTGAATAATTTAATTACTATTAAGAAAAAAATAATAATCAGGTTTTGACGTGATGTAGGCAAAAAAGAAAATGTAAATAAGCAAGTATTTATTTTAATTAATATAATTAAATAATGAATTTCAAAATTAAATTTCTTGATTATATTTTATAAGTACTATATTACTATACTATTCCGAGCTGTATTCATTTTACGGAAACAGCCAGAATTTTTAGAGACAACCACTTATTTGAATAGAATTTTTAATACAATACCGCAATATTTATAATAATGAATATTAATTTAAAAGATAAAAAGTCTGAAAATATTTAAAATAACAAAATCTGCTCTAAGTACGCTAATAAAAATATGATTCTAATTCTCCGAGCAGAGAAACCGTTTTTTTCCACGTTATTCATGTTCAGTTCAGAAGCAGAAAATTCGTATGTATCTTAAACACCCATGGGTAAATTATCCGTAAGATTTCAGCGATATGGTGAAATTCGAAAAATGTTGGTTCATTTTCTTTAAAAGTTAATTTTTCTAACCTGAAAGCTGCAATTCGAAAATAATTGGGCTCTCGGAGGGTTAAAAACTATTTTTATTTTGCCTAATAATGATTTGCAACTAGAAGAAGAATAAGATTATCTGGCACTATACATGGATTACCTTATTTTTGGTTAATATTTTACTTTAATATATGTTTGCTCTGGCTGATCTCTTATTTCTGGTCAATGTAAGGTTTGCTGAGGCTATAATAAATCTGACCTAAACATAACTATATGGATAAAGAAACTTTCTGTTCAAGCAAAACCAAGTTATAAACTTTCCCGTAAGTGTTCCCAGCAACATTATGTATCGTGTTACGTTTTTTATTTTGCCTAATAATGATTTGTATCTAGAAGAAGAATAAGATTATCTGGCACTATACATGGATTACCTCATTTCGGGTTAATATTTTACTTTAATATATGTTTGCTCTAGCTGTCTCTTATTTCTGGTTAATGCAAGGTTTACTGAAGCTATAATAAATCTGACCTAAACATAAGTATATGGATAAAGAAACTTTCTGTTCAAGTAAAACCAAGTTATAAAACTTCCCGTAAGTAATCCCAGCAAAACTACGTATCATGTTTGTGATCAACATTGGTAATTCTCCTAAATCGGCCTCTGTGTGTTTAAATAGAGGTCAGCTTGTGTGAATGATAAATTACAACTGTAATTGAAGCAGAGTAGTACAGCGTATCACGACAGGCCCCCACACATAGAGGACTTCAGAAAGGGGCAAACAAAGAAAATTTAATTGCCCTCAAGTGAAATCAACTGTGTGCTTAATTACTTTACTTTAGGTTTCTAATTAGTTCTTTGTCAGAATATTTAGGCTGTTTGGTGGGAGCTATAAAAAGGAAGCTCATCTAATGCTAAGTAATGTTAATTAAAAGGTCCCAAAAGTCATGTTCGCGAAATTCGCTAACACCCTTGACGAGGATACATCTATTTTCGATGCATTAAATTCCTTTCCGTTTATTACGAAATAATGAATGTTGTAATTAGGATGCCTGCCAGGTACAAAATAATACACACAATAAGGGATCCTCGTAATTGCTGAACCAGGGGCAATTATTAGGAGGTTTCTAGGACACTTCCAGGACTTTTCTTTCGAAAAATCTGGGGAGACAATTATTTCATTAGTTTTATGTCCCATTAACGTGTTTGAGATTGGGAAACACGGCTTATTGTGTTCCTTTCAGTGTAAGCCTCAATTAGAATTTTTAAAAAGTTCGAATCTTGCGCAGATATAAATCAGTGTAACCTTAATCAATTTACGAGAGAAAATAGTTTCTCCACCTCCTCTGCTTTGACTCTTTTAAGTTTACTACATGTTTCGTTTGCAAATTACTAAATTTATTGCAAAAATGAGAATTAGACATGCAGCTGATCATAAATATGTAAAAGGCAAGAAATTATCATCTTTTATTTTCAAGAAATTTGTGGTTTCACAATGAAACCAATGAACGGTAACTGGCTATTCGTCCTCCTATTAAGTTATTCGAAACGCAATTTAAATTATTCACTTAATTTCTAAGTATACGGAAGTATTCAGGATATTCAGCCTTCATAAAATTCAATATTACTTTCGAAGGTTCAATTTTAAAAAATATCAATTTGTGCAAGAACCCTCGTCATTTTGTTTCTCTTAGAAATCAAAAGCAATTTAGCTCTTGCAATACCGATATTTTTGTGAATACTAACGGTATTGAACTGGAATTTTTATATAAGTTGGCCCATATGTCTGGCTCTTAAGTTATGAAAGACAATTACGCTACGTTTCGCTCATGCGCAGTAAAAAAACGCTCAATGAGTGGTTTCACTGTGGAGCCAATGAACGTGAAAGGGTTAAATGAATTCATGGTGAATTAGTTAAATAACTGCCTTATAAAACCGATTGCATGTAACAAGGCAAATCAGAGCAGAACAGGATAGGACAGGACTGTCAGTCAATCTGATTTTCTGCCCATCGAGAGCTTTATAGGGTATACTTCTTAATTCTGAGATTTCATCAAACTCGAAGTAGTACCCTGTCTCGCGCCCACCCAAACTGGCTAGATAACCTTGTGTTAAGGCACCGAGACACAGGCAGAGTTATGTCCAGTGTTGTAGCTAAAGGCGTGGTGAAGGGGATGGTCCACCCTGGGGAACACTGAGAAAGGAATTGAAAAATCAGGACAGGAAGACAATTTTATATCTAAGAGGAGCAAAGCCATTAGCTGAATCATTGTGTACATAAAAAAATACTAATGTAATTAATTTATATAGCTGATATGTGAAAGGAAGATTGGAGACAAATGCGCGATTTTGCAATCTATATGCAGAAGTCGGAGGCGTGAATCGACAAATTAGGTTATTACTACAAACATTTTCCCTGGAATTTATTATTTTTATTTTGAGGTTTCTGTCCCCTAAGTAAATGATAAAGGAAGTGGCCATGTTGCAAGTTCGCTCCAGGTGGCAAAAGCTGCAGATACGCCACTTACCCTGTCTGGAAACTTTAACACTATACAATAAATCCAGTGTTAGACTAATAGAGTAGAGAGTATAATTGGCGTCAGGGTTCATAATTTGATCCATTTTGACCCCAAAAGCCATTGGTGTCTTTGCATATGCAAATGGAGCCTTCAGTATAATGTTATCTTTCTTTGCCTTCTCCTTATATGTGGCCTTAAAAAGTGACATTAACGCATTAAGTTTTTGTCTTCATGGTGTCCGGAGCATCGAAACCCCCAGTCGTTAAGTCACTGTGTTCGACCCACGATGCTCCTATCCTGCACTAAGTTCGCCGATGCAGTAAATTTTTTTATTATTGTTACTAATCTCCAATCGAGTCTGACGGAGTCAGATAAGATCAAAGAATCCATTGATCCTGATGAAATCAATGTCTAAAAGAGGAGTAGAATAAATTTCTTCCCAGTCAAGTCCCAGATAGTCGAAGATGTGTTTAGGTGATGTTTGATGTTGATGTCATTTAGGGCAAAGAGGGCAGATCTTGTTGCCCTCATAATATATTAGGCATTTAAGGTGGCCGCTGGCAAGTCGTTAAAAACAGGTACTGGACTGCCTGTCGCATGGAAGGGATAAGGAAAGTCCCGGCTTTCTTCCTTCGTACCAGTGGTGAGAGGGAAGCATCAGCCACTTCGCCTTGTTTTGGGCTTTTTTTCCGCCAAAATAGTTCTAGGTAAGTAATCTCTGAAGAGGAGAGGATGGGATGACTTGAGCCTTCCTTTGCAAGATTGTCGGCCTGTTCATTTCCGTGAATATCTACATGCGTAGGGATCCATTGAAAATGTACATCAAGCTGAAGGGAGATGAGCTTTAATTTTTGTAAGATGGATGAGTTTGTTTTATCCTCTATGTAGGTCCAGGTTTAAGATATTGAATTGAGCTACCTACAGCTATCAGTAAGTATCCAGAGGTCTCCAAAGTTGCTTTCGCTCATGATGGTCTCTAGACCCACATAGATTGCCAGTAGTTCGTTTCTCAGTAAATTTTGGTTCACGTTACTTGATGCAAATTGTTATTTTTAGTAAAATCTAATTTTTCTAATTTTAGGAATAGAGAGAAAAACGTAAAGCGTTTCTTCAAATGTCTATTATCTCTCTATATATAACACTGTTTTGAAGCCCAAACATGGAGGAATATGATGCAAGTCTTATAATGAAATTATTAAAACAAGTCCAAAAATAAGATTTATTTCGGTGCGCATTTCTATACAGCGGAGACCGGCTCGTCCAGAAAAACTTTAATTAATAAAGAAGTTTCTTGCGGTATTATTTGACATGCATTTTTACTAGCGGGATAAAGAATATACTAAGTTGAACGAATTTCTACTATTTTTTGATGTTAAGCCTCCTTTGGTGTTTAGGTTGTTTCAGTGGAAACGCCTTTTGGAATGATTTTCTTTCAATTTATACTGTTATTTTAGCTTTTCAGACACTTACGTTTCGTGATCTATAAAGTATTTTAAGTTTCGGGAACTTCTTTTCTCCCTTTGGAAAGTGCAAGCTGTTACAATTGTTTGATGACAGCACTCAGTTTTTTTTTCTTTTTGTTCAAACTCAGAAATATAAAATCAAAAACATGACAGGAAAATACCTTCTTCCATCAACTCCGTTCACCATCTGTGATCCTGCACAAAATGAATCTAGCTAGCTAAAATAGTATTAGCTGAGACCAGCTTTGATTTTTTAAAATTTCGACCACTAATATAAAGCAAGATTTGTCATGACGTACCTTTTCGGAATGTTCTTCCAGGTGTTTGGTGCGCAAACCGTAAGTCGCGATCCCTCTGAGGCTGGCGAGAAAATTTTTGCGGGTTGCTAAATTTAAAGAAATTTATTTGACTATTAGAAATATAAGGCTTTTCTGGAAAAAACGTGGTTGCGATCCCCAGAGGGGTCATGAAAAGATTCTACACAGGGAGTCTGAAATGAAAATAGTTTGCTGACCACTGTTCTAGGTACATTCCTTATCATTATTTACGAGTTGCTTGCTCTGGCGATTAAAATTTGTAAATAAAAACTCTTCTTTTCCTGACATTTTTTTTCGAAAACCTGAGAGATATTTCAAGAGATGAAGTTTTCGATAGATATATGTTAAATTAACATTTTTAAAAAATTATAACCGTAATTTAAACCGTGAACTATTGTTTTCCGGAGAAAGATTATCGATTGGTACCACGATATAAATTTAGAATTATCAATATATTATAAGTTCAATTTTTAAATTCTATTTTACAAAGAAGATTTCAAAAGTCTTTGGAAAGTTGGTCAAAGACAATCACTTCAACGTGTGTAATCGGGAAGTTGTTGTTTAAAGACAAGTGATGACTGATCTTTGTTTTCAGAAAGATAACTAAATTTATTAGTCAGTGAATAGAATCATGGAATTAATAGTTATCTAAACCGAGTGTCCTTACTGAGTATTGAAAAACTTAAAGCTTTCATTCGAAGTATTATCAAAAATTAGTATTTTTCTTCCATTTGTCAAAATTATACTTCTCTTTATTACAGGCCTTTTTAAACTATGGAACTAAGTGAACGATCGGAGATCCAAAATGAAATCGCAAGGAGAAATATTGCCACTGTGAATGCTTTAAGAGAACTTTCATTTCCTCAGATCCTTCAACATACACTGATGTCCAAAAATTCAGATAAAATGTAGAAAGAGTACTATTACACCACTAAAAAAAGGCAAATTTTCATACAAATTACGCATGTTGCATCAGAAAATAATAGGCAAATCATCGTATCTGCCTTCGATTAGCGTCTTTTAAACGTAGCCGAAATCAGGCTTTAAAAGTGTTTGCAGTTTCTGCACATAGAAATTGCGTAGTGAAATTTTGAGATTGCCATATTTTAGATATGGGTATTTATATATTTTATCCTTATTTGTTTGGAACTGACATATGTCAGCACAAATAAAACGAATTTAAAATTTTATTGATGGTTAATAATAATGAAAATTCATTTTTTAGTGCTGAATAATTTTTAAACCCATTTTTTTATAAACAATTTGCTAATGCCTTTTACTTTTTTCACTGGAAGATTAACATCTTATTGACAATAAGGTTGAAAAATACACAGTAGGCTTCTTTTAATTTGTATTATTTACTTGAATGGAGGGTTGAGAGTTAAAGTGGGCCAAGTCCGTGGTTTGACCATTTTGCACTAACACTGCAATGGCAGTGTAAAAATGTTATATTGTTACAGAACGCCAAAGTCGCCAAATTTGTCGTCAAGATGGTCGCCAAATTGGTGGGTCGATGGCTCCATTCCACCGGAATTGCCATACAAACCCCTGTAGAAGTCTCTTTCCAACCGTAAGACTAACATTGCTGGGAAGCGACATTCCATGTTCGTAACAATATTTTCTTTGTAATAATGATGCAAGTCCATATTTCAATTTGTATCCACCAAGCAGAAAGAACATGCAGAAGGCAATTGTTATTTTAAATGCAGATGAACAATTTTGAGATTTTTTTTTCTTAGAAATCAATCTCGCGGATTTTGTTTACTTTAATTCTGAATGATCAATATTTCCTAGCTAATATAAAATGGATAATTCTTTGATCAGATGATTATTTTATTTTTTGATTAGCCTTTAACCAATTTAATTTTACGGATAGATTCCCATTTTGCTCCTTTACAAATAATTAAAAATATATTTATGAGCTCTTATCACTTTTTTTTAAAATTACAGACATTAAATTAGTAGTAGCGAATCTTCAAAAAACTTTAGAAATATTTACTGCTTCTACAATTCTGGTACATCAAATTAAAACATTTTTGTCTGTGTTATTTGGTAGCAATAAATTAGATCAATGATAACGATACTGAATGCGAAAGTACTTCCTATTTAAGCAAAAAATGAATGAATGTGAAAACATTAAGATCTGAATTTTTTTTATTAAATTGAAGACTCTCTATAATGCTTATTTTAACGATAACTTTAAATCGAATATTTGCGAATCTCGGAGAAAATCTGAATATCCCCTCAGATTGATATTATCTCGTCCATTGAATGGTATACCTTTTAAGAGAAGGCATTGACGTGTTTCCCCATTAAGTCAACAATTCATCTTCCCCTTTCCCGTTCTGCACCCACACTGGGATTGTTTATTCTATCTTTTATCAGCGGGAAAGTGAAGTTTTTCTTATTTTCAATCTCGTTATCGCCGACAGAAACTTTCAGCTGGTTGTATTTGTCTGGAATTGATGGCAACAGCGGTGTTTCTTTATCTTAGTCTCGAAATAAACATCGTTCCTTCTCTTAACGCTTAGCGCTTTCTTGAAATACAATTTCACGTTTCGGGTCGGGCATTTTTCACGCTTCCTCTTGCTTTCATGGCCTGCCAGAGACTACTTATTCTCTTGCAGCCTTATTTGACGCGTGATATCATTCTTACAAATTCGATTTAAACTCGAGATGTTCCACATATATGTTTCACTGAAATAATAGAAGCTAGTTTCTTTCAGAAAAAATAAACACTCAATATAATATAGATTGTACACCCATTTCATGACATATTTTATTCTCATAATCATAGCCGTTATTGTAGGTTTGTATCTTTTTTTAATGCAGCATAAAGACGGTGTCACAGTTTTTGTTCTCACAGAGGGTGAAAACCGTGTACTTTATACCTTTAAATCATTGGAAATCGCTTATTATTATCATCTATGCACTTAAAATGCAAAGTTTCATCATACTTGCTGGCGGCAGCTCGTCAGCTGAATGTTCTGTTATGTATACTATAGGAGTCCAGCAGAAAAGATGCTTGTTTGGAATTATTGAATGTAAGGGGACGATAAAGGCATCTTAATTGATTTTATAATATTTTCATTAAACAGTGAAAAACGGTGATATTTTTAATGTAGTAGAGTAAGCAATGTGTATGTGTATAAAATGTATTTAAAATCATAGCAACTCTCGTGCCAATAAATGTAGTAACTGAAGCCATGAAAAATATTATTGTGATATATGCTTAAAAACAGTTTGAAAATAATTAAAAATAAAGTATTGAGATAGACAGAAATCAAATTGGCATCTAGTCCGCCTAGCTATATTATTTTTTAATTTTAAAGTGGAGTAAAAATGAGTAATGATTTGAGTAATTATGTCCTCTAATTAAGATTTTAAAAATGCCTTTCTTAGTGAGCACCTACTGTCCGTGAAGTAACTCTGTGAATAATCTGGTGAATCTAAGATCATCCTTCTGCCCTGTAGAGAGTTTTGAACAATTTTTGGATTATGCATGTCGCGCGAGCTATTTTACAGATACATTATAAACATCACCACGCTAATATAAAAATTTACATGATACTTACTGTCTCAAGTAATTGTAAAGTTACGAAATCTTAAGACAACTTATGTATAAAGGCAAAGGTCCATATTTATGTTGTCTACTTCAGAGTCACAACAGAGATAGCGCTGGGATTGCACTTGACATATAGAAATGTTTCATTATTTATGCTCGATTAAAAGGCATCTATGGTGATCATTGTGGAACTGGAGAAACTAGGTATCTGGGATCTATCACCAATGAAGTGCATGGTTCCTCCAGGATATTTTTTTAAGCATCAAGGAAGAAAAGAAGGATGAAATTAGAGCCTTCTGTACCTATTTCTGTCAATGGAGTAAAAAGTTACTCTCAACAAATTAAAACAATCCTGAGTCAATATTAGCCCATCAATCCGTCGCTTCATTCCCATACAAGACAATAGCACAGTGTTTCCCAACGTGGGTCGCACGCCCCACAGGAGGGCTATTCGAAAATGGACTCCATGAGCCAGGGTTTAAAGGAAAAGGTCTACTGTGATTTAACTAGAGCTTAAAAACAATCAACTAGAAAAATTAGAATACATTAAAAATAAAATTTTAACTAAACAAGAACAACAAAAATTTATTTATAAACAATAAAATTTAGAGAATAAAATTTAGAAAATAAAATTTATACAATGTTTAAATAGCGCGCAATTGCAGCAGCGAAACAGGAAACAAAGAACAATAGGAATCAATATCATATAAAGAAAGCCAAAAACTAAAGATACACTTAGAGGTAATCGAAAAAAACAGAAAGCAAACAAGGAGTCCATTCTAGTCCATTTTTTCAAGGGCTAAGGGCTTTATTCGAAATGGATTCAAAATAATAATTGGGAAATGTTTTTTTAGGAAACTTGCATTATTACAAACATAGCTTCTCATAGTCCGAAATTGCCCAAACAAAAGACAAAGGAGATCTGTACATCAAAAAAAGCATTATTTCAAAAAAAGGAGGAAAACCAAAACACAGACATCAAAAAGCTAATAAGATTGATTAAAATTATCAGCCATCTGGCTTTTTTAAAGTTAGCCATCATAAATAAAAACTTACCCCATGCCCATAGTTGAGAAAAAAGCGAAAAATTTCCGCACTTAATCACAAACCCACGCTAACTTTCTTTTAAAAGGAGGTATTACCAAATTATTAAAGAAACAGTAGTGCCATGGCGCCATCTATATTCGGAAAAAACAAAACAGAAGAGTAAAAACAGGAATTTTTTAATGAATGGGAACCAATTTCGACATATTAATAAAAAATTAAATGATAATTAATGACTAAATATAAGTGACTTAACTAGTATATATATTCAGAAGCGACAGATCGATAGTTCGAAACCTGCTTTGTTATGATTTCCTTTGTGTTGTCTCTCGTTTCTTCTAGAGTTCCCGTTCTAATTATTCTTATTAACTGTAACTGTACAGTTAATTGTTTTATTAACTGTATCTTTCCAAGTCTGGAAAGTTCGAGCTGTTTCGTCAACTGTATATAAGCAGATGTAATATTCAGTTCTCTGAACAAAGTCTCGAGTTCAGAATAGCGCGAGCGTTGTCTTCATTCAACTTTAGCAAATACGCACAATCGATTTTCTACGCTATATAACTTTATCTACGCGACAATATGAACTGTCAGAATAAAACGATAAATTTTTCTTTAGGATCTACTCACTGAATAATTTTCAAAAATATGTAAAAAAGTTTTTAATCCCCTCAACCTTCTCAAAAAATGGTGAAATTACGAAAATTTAAATTTAATTTTATTTATCATTTAGGAACTAAAATCTATCATTACATTTTTTAATAATAAAAATTATGTATATGTTACATAAGGGACATAAGAATTTTAGAAAGGCTGTGTTGCCTTTTGATTGCCATTCAGAAGATTTCTTCTAAGACTAAACAAACATTTATTAGAACACTAAAACACAACTATTACACTTCGTATCTACGTACAACGTAACATTGTTCAACCGTAATCGTACTCGTCTCATCTCTTATTTTAAATCAAATTCAAAGTAAGTCAACATCTGTCTGTTGCCACTCATCTGATATCATACACTGTTATAACAATAAATAAATTGCAGTCATGCTTTTGTCACGCAATAATATTAAATATGCTTAGATTCGAAAATCCTGACTTTTCAATTGGCATCAATTGAATCAAATGTTAGCTTACATAATAACAATATCAACACAAAAACAACAAGAAAAATACATTCACAAAACTTAAAATAAAATGAAATAAAAAATTAAAAAGTTATATCTGTCCGACATAAATGCTCCATAACGCAGTGGTTTACGCACAGTTCGTTTGGGACATTGCATCTCAGGTTAATCATCAAAATTCGTTCTGGAGTCGTCATCATCTTCATTCCAGCATTTCCAGGCCTTTAACTGACTGACATGAGCCTTTGTAGCATAAAGACGGCCATTACTAGGTTCTAGTTGTGAGATTCTATATGTGTCACTAGGGAGTATTTCTGTGACAACCATAGGTCCTCGGTATCGTGGTTGAGTTTTTGTTGATTCACCTATCGTTTTAGGATTTCTTCTTACTGCCAAGATTTACGAAACGATAATTTTACCTGACTTCTTTTTATCGTAATATGCATTCATTTTCACTAAAGAATAGTTGTTGCTTTTCCAATTTACAACATGATTCTTTTCCTGGATTTGAAGAAGCAGCGAGTGTCACTCTTGCTTAAAGATTTTAATATCTCCTTGTCCATTCTTTACCATTTTAAGATCGTTCACCAAATTGCATATTATCTTTTGCTGGGAAGAGTTTTTAATCTGCAAACTTTCTTTCTCTAATTGAGCTGTCTCAAGAGGTTTAAGACAGACTCGATTTACTTTTTCTTCAATCGGAATGTTTCTAAATGGTTCATCTTCATGGTATCCAATAAGCAATCTCTTTCCTATTTGTGCATAAGAAATATGAGGGAGATCAAGCCATGTCCGCCCGATGAAAAGATCAACTGACTGCGCATCGTCAGGAACAACGTATATGCTAATGCTTTCGGTCTTTACATTATCTTCAATATCGGCTTTAATTCTTCCAATAGACGTTAATGAAGGCATCTTTTGATTTCCAAAACCGTATATTTTATTGACAGCAAGTTCAAGTTTCAGTTTAAGTTTCTGAGCAACTGAAATCTTCAGGAGACAACATGAACACGTTATCACAATTATTAAGTTTTGCTTTCTTCAAATATGAATTACTCTCCTCTGAATTCTCGCCAACTCGTCTAACAGATAAGCTTTTATCACTTGAATATTTACTTTCCTTCGAGACACAGTTTATAGCTTTAGGGCCTGTTTTATTACATTCATGTCATGTTAAAACTGATTTTGGCAGCGAACAGTTCCTTGAAATGTGCCCAAAATTAGAGTAATTGAAGCATTTTGGCTCACCTCTCTCATTATGTGTAATACCGTACATCTTTCTCTTTTCGTTGATTGTAACAGATGACTCATCTTTAAAGGAGTTTTGCTTATTGTAATGCCCTTCCTTACTCGGTTGTTTACTTCTGAAAGTTGACCTCAAGGTATCATAATCATCCAGTTTTTCAACTAAATCACCTGGTGACTTTAGCTTAGACCAGTCATCTATAAAATGATCTTTTATTTTTTGAGACACTTTACGTTTAATCTGATCAGTTATGATAAGGTCGCTCAACTTTTCGAAACTATCTGCTTTAACTCCATGCACTCATCCATTTAAAAAACTTAATTCATAGGCAAAGTTTTTCCAGATGCTTAAAATTCTTATTATGTATAAAAAACTGTTGGCGAAATTTTTCTGGCGTTAACTTATACCGTTTTAATAATATTTTTTTAACTTCGTTATAATCGTTTGCAATCTCATCTGGTTCTCTGGCGATTAACTGCGTAACGTCATACGGCAATAAACCAAGCAAATGAGTTACCCAAATGTTTTCTAATATTTCACCTTGTTATCAAACATAATTAAATATAAACTTATATAAACTTTCATCGGAATTAAATTTTTGCATCAAATGACGAAGTTCTAACTTTGGCTTCGTTTATGTGCTGTTTACATTTTGATTGGCGACGGAATTTGAGAACCTACTTTCTGATCCAATACGTATTTTTTGCCGCTCAAATTCCATTTCAATTTTCTCTTCCGTTCCTCATATCTTCCTTTCGCCTACGTTCCTCTATTTGTTCTTGACGCCTAAGCTCCTAAATTTCTTCTTGGCGTTTCCGTTCTTTAATCTCTTCTTGATGCCTACGTTCCTGAATTTCTTCATTTATTCGTTCATTTTCTTCTCTTTCTTTTCTTTCATTTATTATCGTATTCAACCATTCCTTGGCGCATTCCTCATCGTACTCTTTGCTTGCCAAAATTATCTTTTTCAAATCTTTCAATTTATTGCTGTCATCCACCTATTCTCCAAGTTCTTCAGACAATATTTTCAAGTCGCACTTCCTTGCTGCAGCGAAAATAGACATTTCGCACTTACACTTTTATTTACTTATTTTATCTTAGAAATAATGATTCGTTATTGTAATTATACAGAAGCGAATTAAACAATTTCGTAACGTACTTTGAAATTCAAACTCCTTCCGTCTTACTTACTTGTCAATAAAGTTTTCAGTCATAAGTTTCTAATTAATCCCACTTCTGATTTCTGTTGGCTTTTTGATTGCCATTCAGAAGACTCTTTTTCTAAGACTAAACAAACATTTATTAGAACACTAAAACACAACTATTACACTTCGTATCTGCGTAGAACGTAATATCGTTCAACCGTACACATCTCATCTCTTATTTTAAATCAAATTCAAAGTCAACATCTGTCTGTTGCCTCTCATCTGATATCATACATTGTTATAACAATAAATAAATTGAAGTCATGCTTTTGTCAAGCAATAATATTAAATGTGATTATAGCTTAGGTGGAGCATGGCACAAAAAAAGTTTGGGAAACACTGCAATAGTGGAAGGTCACTCAGTGCAAATGGATGTTCTGATCAGTTGTTGCAATTTTGAAAAGTAAATCAAGTTAGCCTTTCTAGCAATGTTACTAATTTTCGGCAAATCCATAAGGTGTTGAACTGAGACACGGCTATCAGTAGGAATCCAAACCTTTGAAAATACCCGATCATCTATAAAATAAATAAAAGATCATATCTTCTCCATTGCCATGAGTTCATATTTGAAGACTAAGCAGATATTTGCTTCTATCCTTTGAAACCTAATGATATTATCTGGGAATCTGCGCAGCGCTACCGATAGTCATAGAACCATTACCGGAAATGTCAACCGCTTGAATTTGAAGTGGCGTTATTAGAAATTTATGGCAATATTGGAAACGGAAGTATACTTTCTAAATTCCGTAAAAATTAATTCTATTTCGTTAATCATTTGTAAGGGAAGTAACTCTAGTGAAAAAAGCCACATTCCAAAACCAGATCTGACCGTTCTCTATTAAACCAGCGACTGTTTCATAAATCTTGATCATACAAATTGACTTCACAATAAAGCATCCTAATAGACAACAAATCCACTTACACGGAAACCCTTTTATAAGAGGAAGAAGGAAAAGAAAAAGGCGGATCAGCACTGTGCGTCGAAAAAAGGTATTTCTTTTTCTCTGTCTGTAAAGAGACAAACAACGGGAATTCCATTTATTGATTATATTACATTAAAAATAAGTAAATTACGTCAATGTAATGATTTATATTATTAACAGGATAATGATTTATATTATTAATTAATGATTTATGTTATTATTTATATTATTAATTAATGATTTATGTTATTATTTATATTATTAATTAATGATTTATATTATTAACAGACGATAAAAGTATTGTCGGAGTTTAAAATTATTTTCTGAATGTTATATCAATCTGATGCTTCATAATCTCCTGCTCATCACAAACATTTCTTCCTGTAAATTCACAGTTTTGAGAATAAAATTTCTGATAATTCCCACGATATTGAATGCAGGAAAGATATATGAATATATAAAACAAATATACATAGCATATTAAAACTGATAACATAACAAACCTATATTACATAATAACAATATAAACAAAATAACAGTACAGACAAATAAACCTATAAATAAAATATACTTTAAAGTAATGGTTTATATATGAACGTTATATATGGGGAGAAATGTTACTTTCAGTTAAACAATAAGTTTTTGTCAATGTTTAAATAAAAATGAGTTTCCAATCTTTTTCTAATCGTAATTTTTTTTCATGAAAGAGGCTTTTACCTTTTATTATAGCTTAAAGCCTGCTTTTATATTTTATGAATAAGAACGTAACTCCAGAAAAACATGTTACAAACTTGCTAACAAATATTTTGTTGAACGTGAATGCGACTTGTTTATCTGAATAACTGCGAATAAAAGGGCATGAACATGAAAATACTGTATTCATTTCAATGAATGTCAACTAAGACTTTGAAAAAAGCCTTCCAAAATATAATCCAAGCGAAATATACTTATCTGGAAATCAAAATAAGTGCGTTTCTTCTGATTCAAAAAGAAGCATTCCAGACTTGAGAAAATACTGCAGGCTTTAAATTGAAAAATTATCGATCCCAAAATATGGTGCGCAGGATGTAAGCATATATTTTTATTTATACAACTACAATTCTGTAACTTTTAAAGAAAAAGGTTCTACATATGATATTAAAATATCGATCTTAATCCACCAAACTCTATTCGAGTAAACTTTGATATGATCACTTTTTTTATTATTTACTGAAGTTTCTTAATTTGAGGAACGTTAAAGTAACTAAGGATTATTTTGATATCATCCAAAAGAACCAGCAAGTTGGTTCTTGTAAATAAAACTAGTTTTAGTATTAAGAATTCAATTCAAAACTTGTTTCTTCTCTGAATAAGTTTACAATTATAGCTTTTGTAATTATTGGCATGCTTTCTGCTTCTTATGAGCGTATATATACAAAATACAAGGAAATTTACACATTCTTACATAAAACATTCTTAAATAAAAACGAAATTAATTTAGTTAAATTTTGAACATTGCCTTAATTGCATATATAATATATTAATACATAAATCTTTAATCCCGAGGCGAATTTTTTCTTTTAGTCTCTTTAAAAACGGGAGTTTTTGGCAAGAAGCTACATGAAATGGACTCGCCCAACCTGGGTGGTTATTTACACCACTATCCTACCTCCTGCCATAACCTACCCTTAAGGTGCAGGGAAATGGGCTGTGGTTGGCAAGGATAATTGGACCCCCTACCGCGCTTACTCCTAAGCGATCTCAGAACCTCACCTCCCCTCAAAAGAAGCCAACCGCCTCAGACCGACCTTCGTCGCTGTTAAGGGGAAATTTTTAAACCGCCCGGGACCGCCTCGCTCGATGTGATAGGGTTAAATAGTAATAGCCAAAACAAACAAATAATCAGCAATTTTCAGTTAGATAATTTAATATATGAACTACTCTGACTATCCGCTAATTTCCCTAATAAACCATGCTTTTTATGAATGAATGAATCATGACTGAAATTGAAGTTTCGTTTAAGTCAATGAAACTGGAATCGATACTCAAGCTTTTAGCTAACTAAATGTAAAGGTTGCCACTTTGGATCGATACGGTGGTCAAGAGGCTAACTTGGTTATCACTATGCCTAAAGATCGAGGGGCAGAATTTCCTTTAAGCAATTCTAGTTACTGCCACAAAGAGAGCAGCTACTGCATATCATTAGGCAAGCTAACTTGGAAGGAACAAACCACCGTTGACAGATATGCATGTGTGAACTGGCTCGTGCAGGTGTGAGGAAGCGTCGCACAGCACTTAAGAAGCTAACTCATGATAACAATTATAACTTTAATAAACTTAACATGATAAAAGTAAAGTAAATGAATTAACATGTCGACAACAGGAACATAAATCACAGCAAGAGAGAGGAGACACATGATGCTTCAGCCTTTATAGTACTCACCTCTCCACTACGCATGAGCAGAAGGTAGACAGCTCACGCAGGACGAAGCTGTTGCCACAAGCTAAAATAATCCACTTTTTTACGAAACTCTTACGGTTTTTGCCCATTTATGTACAAAAATTAGGTCTGAAGTCAAAATTGCCCTTCTTTGTTGCAAGTAGATGTTAATGGCCATTAAATAGCAGATACATTTCTCTACTATTTTTTAACAAATTGAAATAAAAATTTCGATATTCAAACTGAAATACTTACAAAAAATGAATGAATTACTTTCATACTGAAGGAAGATTCAGTTTACTATTTAGAGGTGCGTTAACATACAATCAATGTTTTCATTCGTAAAACGTAACAAATAAATTAAATTAACAGTTCAATGTAATGTAAATGTGCCTTTACGAAATATTCAAAAGCATACCCTGACAAACAGAAATGTCTTAAAATGTCTTTTTGAATCTCTGCTACTGTTCATAAACAATATTTTGTCTACATGTTCAATGACATGTTTTTTGACCAGGCGTTAAACTTGAAACTAAACTATTTCTTTCGTTAACTAGCCAATAAGAAAAGATACACCCGTTTTAAAGTCTATTTCAATATCAATAGCTAAATTTTCTATTCCTCAGAGAATTTTATCAAATTAATGACGTGGATTATTTAATTATAAATTTAAATGTTTTGGTCATCTGTCATTTAAAATCTTATATGAGACAAGAAATTTAAGTGGAGTAAGCATTCCTAATCACAAACAGTACTCGTGCAAAGTGTAGGAGTACTTTATATGATTTCAAAGATAGGATCCACATCTTTTGGGAATTACAAAAATAATATCTGTTGTCATATTAAAATATATTTTGAAAAATAATTTTCACAAGTAAAAAGAACCTGAATGCTTTATTAAGTTTCTAAAACTTCAAGTGAAGTTAAATTCTAATAATTCTCGCCTGTAAGCTTGATGAAAATGCAATATTCATTGTCATTGCAAATCAATCAGAAAAAATAGTTCTCACGAAATTATCGTGCAGTATCACGGATTAAGAACTTATTTGGATTCTGTGCTAAAAACAAACTTTCCATAGTCATGTCAAGATTGGGGTAAGATAAAATAGCGCTTAAATTCGCCCATTCATACAAATCATTTGAAAGAAAAACTTTATGCCACCTCGAAACTTTTCCGGGATTTATAAAATCCGTTACACGTCTGAAAACTGTCTGGAAACCCATATCAAACGGTTTAATCACAGGATGAATGCTGCTGGAAACTTTCCTCTCTTGAAGAAATAAAAATTCCTTTTCCAACATATCCCTTGTTTTCTTCCTTTGTCAAAAATAAATTTAGTCTGTGGTTTCTAGACAAAAGTGTGTAAAAACCATTTCTTCATTTATGATTCCTACTGCATTTCCTGTCAAACTTTCGAAAAAGGATGATACACCAATACAAAAGCATAATAACCATTTCAAAACTAAACCCCTTAACACAAACACCACTATGACAAGGATGCAAAGTGAAGTATATGTGAGAAATTTATCCTGTAGTGTGAAAGGCTATATCTCAATGAACAAAAATGATATCGTTATTTTTAATTAACAGGTTTTTAAAATGCATATTCAAAACATCTCTACTCCTTTCTTATAAAATTCCCTAAAAGTTCTGGAAATGAATATAATTCTATCGCAATATTGCTAAATTATGCATTTTATTTTATTGCCCATGCCGTCCAGAGTTACTCAAAGGATGTAAAGCATGTCACGAGTAGGCAAGAAGAAAAATTCAATACAAATAGTGGTGTAATTCAGTGCTTTATAAGTAATGCCATAAATAAAAAATAATTGCGCAATAGAATGTAAGAAATACAATACAAAATAAAGATGTCAAAAAATACAATAAAATACAAATAACAAATATAATAAATAAACATACAAAAAATAATAAATAAAATATAATAGCAATAACAAATAAAACTTTAAAAAAAACAAAAGAAAAACAATAAATTTATAAGAAGTACAACCTCATCCAATAGGCGCAAGAAACAAGAGGTGCACTAAAAAGTCTGTGATACAATTTAGAAAAGAGAAATTAGCAAAGAGTGAGAGTTAAAAAATATCTAAAAT
>BGPR01002170.1:163578-191681 GCA_013235015.1 Araneus ventricosus | reverse complement strand
CACACACACACACACACACACACATTGCTTTATACAGAGAGATTAATTCCATCAGAAGGGTTAACTTCATGGTGACATAGTGCGAACAACGCAGGAATAAAATTGCAAATTTCGAACAACAACATATTTAATGGAACAGCTAAGTTAAAAATATAAATTACAATGCACTAATCATATGATCACGCGAGCGGTGAGATGATAACAAAAAAGTGAGAGAATGATCAGGTGGAACATCGTCTTTAAATGCTGCAGCAGCCTCCTCGCCATTGGTCAAGAAATGACATTCCTTTACACCCTTTGGGTAAGCAGGGTCGGCGTGGACAATAAAAAAAAGATCAAATAAAGAAAGAAATGACATCTCCAAAAAGGGTGGGGGAATTTGATTTAATTAGGGTGTTTTTGAGATTTCACCAACAAAGGCTATTATCTTCTATTCACTCCGTAATCAAAAGAGAGGTGAAAATTGCCATCAAAAGACGGACTAAAATTATTGCCGATCTCATTCGGTCAAGAGAAAAAACCAGCGGGAGTGATCTCCCCTAAACTTTTTCGTATACTTCTCGAAAAAGGTGCTGTTTCCCCTCCCCCCGCGTGGATAAAAAAATTCGAACCTATTGTAACCCAGGATCCAATGACTATCAGAAAATATTTAGGTAAGGAATCAAATTCAAAGATATGCGTTCCGATTTAAATGCGTACTGATTTCTACTCTTGCTGGCTCAAGGACAAAGTCACATAATCCTCCTGCATGCACTTGGAGAATCGGATTTTAAAAAAAAGCCTCAAGCAGGAGTCAATAAATATCGTGCACAGAAGATTGTGTCCAATATGCATGCGCGTGGAGATAGCGGATTCGTTGGAGATGCGCTTATACAGACCGACAGACAGTCAACTTTTTGACGGATTTGGCCCAAAATTTTATACGGACCTACATTCATGACGATAAAACTGTGTATAAAATTTTATCCATCCGGCTTTTCAAGTTTTTGAGTTATAGCGTTCGCATGACCTCGAACATACAGACAGACAGACTTCCCGTTGACGGATTTTGTCCAAAATTCGATAGAAACCTACTAATGATGTTTAAAGAGCACATACCAAATTTCATCCCCGTAGCTCTAATAGTTTTCGAGTTATCGTTTTCACAGACAGACATGATTCCCAAATTGTGTTTTTCGGACTCTGGGAGGTCTAAAACGTGGAGATTCGTCAAAATCTCGAGTTCGAATTTTTTGACGATTACAATACTTTCTCTTTGTGTACTTCGTATACGAGAAAGTAAAAATGGCACCCTCCTAGAAAGGCCTCAGGGCGGAAAGACACTCATGCAAATACAGCTAACAACACAACTGGTGACGATGACACATGATGAATCAATAGTCCGACTTCATGTATGATTAAACAATAAAGATTTGGCCACAGGGATAGTATTTAGTGATTCTAAATTTCTATGTAAAAAATGCTCATTTAAATAGGAGAAAAATATTTTCTCTGAGTTCTTAGAGCTTTCTCCTAATCTATACTGCTTATCTCATTTGAAGAATCAGTGACTCAACTGCGAGGTCCAAACCGTTGAGATATTAAACATCAGAATATCATTAGTGCCTCATATTTCTGTGCCCGTGTTCTTTCCGTGAGTGGTCGCTGACGCTTCTTTCTCTTTAAAGAGAAGAAATTTGAAAAAAACTCTTAAATCCCGTTTGAGTTTCACTGCTAAATTAACTATCGCATATTTATACGAAATTGCTGGTCCCCTGCATAGTGTATATACAGAGTGTTTCCCTCCCCTTTCCAAGAGGAGAAAAAACATTTTTAAGAGAGAAATTTCGGACAATATTGTTTACGGGCACCTGCATGCCCATCCATCTGTTTAGAATAAATGTATTTGTTTTTGTAACTTTGAAATGTGTGTAAGTAACTGTAGCGTGTGTAATAGCTTTAAAGTGCTTATTTATAAATTTTTACTTATTGTTATCATTTTCTTTTCTTTGGTCTTCTTTTTATGTAGGCTTTCTTACCAGATATGTAATATTTTTGTATGCATAAAAAAGACGCTCCATAATTAGCCAATTGCTTAAAGAATCAGTCATTCTGATTCCAGGTATTGATTGATTAATTGACACCTTCACTGGCCTAGCCTACCCGAAAAGGTGTAAGGCCAAACGGGTCAGTGGGAAAAATAGACGATCAGTGACAGAAAGACAAGGACATGGGCTCTCCGGGCCCTTAGGGCAAGGAGAACACCCCTAGGCCAAATACAGGATTCGCACAACTCAACCAATCCGTTGCCTTCTCTAAAATGTATACAAACTACACCCATTAACAAGGGCGGGAGTTAATTACACAATATAATTACAGAAAATTTTTCCCTTTTTAACAATGTGGTAAACAAAGCAATACAATAAAAGACACTATTAAAATTCCGTACATATAAGGGGGGAAGAGAACACTAAATGCAATAAACACACCAAGAAAAACCAAACAAGATCAAACAATTTAAAAGTTTATAATTTAAACATATATGCTTCGGAGCTAGAACCCTTAATTATAATAAAACCAATGCTTGGAGCTAGAACCCTTACATTGGACAATGACATAAATGCTTTTCGACTAGACCCTTAACTGGCAATAGCAATGCTTGAGGTAGAGAGCCTAACTGCACAATGATACCAATGCTTCGAGAATAGAACCCTTAACTGCAATAAAACCAATGCTTCGGAGGTAGAACCTAACTGCAATGAAATGCTTCGAGGAGATAGAATACCACAATGATACTCAATGCTTCCAGCTAGAACCTTAATTACAATGTGAACCAATGCCTCCGGAGCTAGAACCCTTAATTACAATGAAACCAATGCTTCGGAGCTAGAACCCTTAATTACAATAAAACCAATGCTTCAACAACTCTAAATATTTTAAAACAGATAAATCCAGTAAGTCAAACCAAGTATTCAGCGGTGTGAACCCGGGACATAGGAAGGAAGAGCAGTACAGACTCAGTGGCCGAAGTCCCTAATCTCTCAAAATCTCCGGCAGATGGACCGAGTGTGAACCCATTAGTAGCTATGCATAATACACGATATTTTTAATAACAAATATTTTTGCTACTATTGTTTTTAAATATCTGTTCTAAATAAGTGCGATTTCAATAACACTTTTAATTTTCAAATTCTTATTAAATGTATATAAAGTGTTTTGAAAAAAATTAAATGAAAAATTGCCATTTGTTTATTATTACACTTTCTGCAAAATTTTGTGTTTTTAGTTCTATATACTGTGAATGGATGGCGCCTGTAGCAAAAACTACTTAAAAAATTTTCCGATCAATTAAGTTAACTACAAATATTCCCATCAAGCGCGGAAGCAAACATCATTATAGCTCACTATTCAGAATTCCTTTTGCAGTGAATCACAAATCCGATCATTTTCCGTTCCGATCGCAGTTAACTAAGCTTCCCTGTGAATATTTGTTCCGAACGATTTTTGCGACTTTCTATCGTTATACAAGAGCTGTAATCATTCGAAAACGCATATCACAACAAGAAAGGTGTTTCACAGAGTAGCAGGAAATACCAATGAAACTGCGATAGGGGGAAAGCGTGACGTGACCATCGACCGTGACCGCAAAAAGAACAATATTCTTTCTAAGCACCAAAATGGGCTTCCATGGCGTCATCTGTTGACAGAATATAGAACTAAAAACTAAAACTTAGGAAAGGTATATTAAAAAGGAATGATTTTTTAAATTTTGAAACACTTTATGAACATTTATTTACCAATGATTGAATCACACCCTTTTCACAGTAGTATCCATCACTGGTATTTGTGATTTTTTGATATTGCATAATAGGTGTAGGGGTATGGAGTGATCGGTGTTCTCATTAATAACGCTGAAATAACGTGCAGAATTTCTTTCGACAGCAACGAGCGGTCAGGGATCAGTGGGCGCCAATGGCAGCGCAAGGGTTTGCACGGGAAGGAGAAGAAAGTGGCCCTGGACATGCACGATGACACCAGCAGAAACAGGATATTCGTCACGGAAGACCACAGTCTGGTCATCCGCAAGGTCCGGCCGCAGGACGGAGCCTACTACTTCTGCTACGACGTCGGAGACCGGAGGCGAGAGGTCAAAATGGACATTCTACTCGACAGTAAGCCTTCTTGACTTTATTATTAATGATTCACCGGGAGGGAACCGACCAGATAAGGTTTGAGGTTATACGAAACCCTCTTCGGCGTGAGGATGAAATACAAAAAGAAGAGGAAAAAAATTAAAACAACAGTAATCTATACTTATAAAAGGCAATGTTTGTGTGTGTGTGTGTGCGTGCGTGCCTGCGTGCGATATCCAGACGAATCTATCGCACTTACAGCCATGAAATTTGGCACACAGGTAGTCGTAATGGTGACTGAATGCACCTCAAAGCCCAAATTTTAAAATTTAATCTAGAAAATTTTTTATTTAATGTTTTGTGTTGTTTTGGTTGATTTTTCGCACTAATTTCTCAATAGAATGGTTTCGAATAATTGTACGACAAAAATAGATACACCATCGGAAAGAGCACGCGATTTCCGTTCTAATGAAGTTAGTTTTGAATTTTTAACGTAATTTACTGAATTTTGAGAATTTTTTAAAAAATACCTAGTTTCGCCATCGCAGTGTTACTTTTGATTTTAAATTGGTGCATCCGACTTTCTAATAACACTATTATTTTCAATTTTTTTCTGCTTATAAGTAGAACGGTTCTGTCGGATTTAAAACAACAACGGTTAAAATATCTTTCAAGGTTTTTTTTAATTTTTTTTTCTGGGCGGTTGAGAGTTATTTTTCTCGATCGAGTTCCTCCCGCGGAACTTCTTCGGGACTTTACTGGCAATTTTGATTGGCGGACGCGCAGGACACGTCATAACCTTCACCTGAATGAATTACGTCGATTATTATTTTCGGATTCGATTCTATATTTTGCTTGCTGTATAATAATCATTTTCACGTTCCAATTTTGTAATATTGTTTTGGATTAACGTACTCTGTACTGTAGCGCGAAAAAAAATAAGCAGGAAAATCAAATAATGTGTATCTTTTGTTTTCAAAACTTTTTCATGTCATTGTGGGCGGTTTTTTCCATTTTGTTAAAGTCCTGATTCCACGGGCAACGCCGTGCGCGTACTGCTAGTTAATACATAAAAGTAAACTGAAACAGTCTGCAATGAATGTCTTAATGGCTGGTGGAAGCGAGAAAAGTCTTTCTTAATCAAATGGCGATATCATGTCTTCGTTCATGAAGGATCTTCATAATGTTCACGAGTCGTGCCAGGGATCTTCTGTCTTGGACAATGATTTCACGCCACGTCGAAAGGGTTTCAGCACTGGGCTTTATGAAATGAAAGGGTTTTGTCATTGGGCAGACTGTTGCGTAGTGGTTTGGATCACTTTTATCACCGCAAACGCATCGATCGTGTCAACATAAACCGAACCTGTGAAGATAGGTCACGAAGATCCTTCTTGACTTTCGAACTTTTCAACAGATGCTTTCCTCGGCTTAAGATTCATTATCTGACTTCGATTCGGAACACTGAAGATCAGCCTCAGGTGGTCAGATCAGTTTAGTTACATTAACTCTTTCTTCGAATCAACAAGAGGTCTATTTTTGGGATGCACCTCTTACTCTTGAACTGCGGTCAGATGACTTTTGTTTTTCAATAAAGTGGTTCGGGCTTTTGGTTGTGGGGGCTCTGGCTGTGTATGTACGTGATTTATCCACCTTGTGCCCATTTAAAACCGATGAGGTGACTATAGTAGTCATAGGTGTCGGGGTTCAGGTTGGCGTTAGATCCGATGACAGACTGGCTCTGGCTCTTGTCGTGCTTTATCCACCTTGTGCCCATTTAAAACCGATGAGGTGACTATAGTAGTCATAGGTGTCGGTGGTTCAGGTTGGCGTTAGGTCGGATGACGGAAACGACACCTGAGCTGGCACGCCCTTCCCACCACGCCAGAGAGAAGATGTTTGATCGACTATGTATGATTTAACGTGCAACAAGCCCGCATGCGCTGTGGATCTTCGGTGCAATCGGGTTTCGAATCCGGAACCCCTCCGACCTCGAATTCGAGAATTTACCACCAGGCCACCACGGTCCCAGGATCCGCTCCAGAATCCCTTGAGATAGTTTATATCAAGATCTGCATTTAAACAAATTAAATGAATTATGAAATTTATGAAAAATGAATTTCTGAACAAGTGAGACAACAATTAGATCCACATGCAGTGTACAGTTCGACAGCTAAACGGGCTAATTTTTTAATACAATTTTTACAAAATACAAATGTGAATATAAATATAATAAAATAAATACACCAAACATAATAAATAATTACAAAGATAAATAATAAAAATATGCAAATAACCGTAATATATAAAAAAATTGGCCAATTTTATCATCTAATCTGCTCATAAAGACTCTTTCAGCAATATGTTGATCCGTGAGTCGACACCTCTCCATCGGAACCAAGATCATTCAACGCAGATACTAATCTTTCGAAACCCACAGAACTTCCAACTAAAGATAAATATTTTTGGCTACAAAAAAACTGACGCCGTTTGCAGACAAAAATTTTTTTAGTATAGTTTTTGCAGGAAATCAATCCATTGGCCAATATTTATCTGTTCATTAAGACTCTTTCAGTAATCCGCCAACTAACAGACGCCTCGAGGAAGCGGTTGTCGGTGATTGGCCTCAGATGATGAAATTCAAAGCTTTATGATTTAGTAAATTTTAGTCTAACCGAACCTAAAATCGAGCCTATCTTCCGACCCGTTTTTTTCTCCAGGTTTTTGGATTTTTTTTAAAAAAATCGGTTTAAACCGAGGGGGAAAAAACCAGTTAACCGAAACAAAAAAATTGTTTTCGGTTTAAACCGGATCGGTTTTCCCGTCCCTACTCCAAAGCAGCATGAAACAAACCTGAAAGCGAAAGCACAATATTTGCAGAAATATGATGAATGCTTAGAAGGAGCGTGCGCATGTTTATGAATGCATTCAACGGCATGAAAAAATGAGAACAAAATTGAAAATGGGACCAGAAGCGTTTTGAGAGTAAATGAACCAGGAGCATGCGTTTTTCTTTCTTTCTTTCTTTCTTCCTTTTTGAGTCACTCTTCTCGTATCGGGCATTCAACGTTGAGTTCAAGGCTCAGCCAGCATTTTTTTTAAATCAGGAACTGTTTAATAAGTATGCAAGCAATCAATAAGAAAAATAAAGCAAAATTTTAAAAAAAATTAAGTTATTTATAAAAGAGAGCAAAATTTAAAACTGGAACAAGAACATTTTTTTTTATTATCATACAATAAAATTAAAGGAATAAAAGAATTTAATTGTAAAAAGAAATGAAATTAGAAAAATTACGACAATGTTTAAGATGCGCGCCATTGCAGCAGCAAATCAAAAAACAGAGAGCAGATATACCAATAAAGCCAAAATTGAAAAAAGAAGGTAATACAAGCAATCCTAGAGTAATAAGAAGATAACGAAAAGCAGAAAACAAGACAAGGAATCCATTCTAGTTCACTTTTTCAAGGGCTAAGAACTATTCGAAATGGATTCAAAAGAATATTTAGGGAATTTTCTGTAAGAAGCGAGCCTAATTTAGGCTAAGACAGAGCTTCTCATAGCCCGAACTCCCCAAACAGAGAAACCAGGTAGCAAATCCACAAGAACATACATCAAAAGAAAAAGGAAATAACATTAAAAACGCTAATAAGACTGACAAAATATTAGCCATCAATCTTAATTAATAAGCTTTCATAAGGTAAAATCAAAAACTTACCCCATGAAGAAACAAGCCAGATTAAAATATTTGCCCGCGCTTTCGAGAAAAGCAAAACGTTAAACACTAGTATCCGTGGCGCTATCTATATTCCCATAAGAGGAATAGAAAGGCAGAAAAAAAGAAAGAAAGAAGAGGCCGAGACAGGAATCTCTTTTCTAGTATGGGAAGGAGACCAATTCAGATATATTAAGAGAGAAAAAACTGTTAGAGACTGTTTAATAATTTATTTTCTTTTTCAGTTGAGCATCGCACCACTCTGGAGCCTCGAGTACTGAGTGAGTTTCTTAATTATTGCCTTTACGCTGAGTGTTATTTAAGAAGTGATTTCGGAATTTGTGGTGTTCACTTTCATTATTAACTGTCCGATTCGTGTGAACAGGACTGCCAGCGGATCTAGATGCAGAAGTTGCAAAATGGTTGAGACCTTGCGAAAAAATAAGTAAGCTTACTTCTTGCTCTGTCAATATACAGGATGATTCCAATGTCACGGGACAAACTTTGAAGGGTGGCGCAGCTTAGTAAAACAGATATTTTTCCTTTCTCGTATACGAAGTATACAAAGAGAAAGTATTGTAATCGTCAAAAAATTCGAACTCGAGATTTTGACGAATCTCCACGTTTTACACCTCCCCGAGTCCGAAAAACACAATTTGGGAATTATGTCTGTCTGTGAACACGATAACTCGAAAACTATTAGAGCTACGGGGATGAAATTTGGTATGTGGACTTTGTAGGTTTCTGTCAAATTTTGGACAAAATCCGTCAACGGGAAGTCTGTCTATCTGTATGTCCGAAGTCATGTGAACACTATAACTCAAAAACTTGAATAGCTAGATGGATAAAATTTGATACACAGTCATGAATGTAGGTCCGTATAAAAGTTTGGGACAAATCCGTCAAAGGATTGACTGTCTGTCGGTCTGTATAATTTACTTTTGAAGAGAATCCTTGATCTCCACGCGCATGCGTACGGAAGCATTCTTTAGAGCTCGCGAAAGGAGCGATTACGTCAGTTTGTCCTTGAGACGGCAAGAGTGAAACCTAGCAGTGTGCGATAGATGCGTGTTAATCGGTGCGCATCTCTTTGAATTCTTTACCTAGATATTTTTCAATCACTCTAATGAAAAATCTTCCGATAGTCATTGGATTCTGGATAACAGTAGGTTCGAATTATTTTAGCCACGCGGGGGAAGGAGAAACGGCACCTTTTGGGGGAAGTATACGAGAAAGTTTAGGGGAGAACACTCCCGCTGGTTTGTGTAGGAATGTATAGTCGGAAGAGACGCGTTGAGGCCCGAACACATAAAAATGAGACATGAGAAGAAAATCATTGTTTATTTACAACACGATCGCAAAGAGCTTCTTTGCAGCAATGTTTACAATAAAGGCTCAAAATTGTGAACTCCAACATAAATACATGTTTAGTACCGTCGAAGGAGTGATCGAGTTGTGTTCGGGCCTCAACGCGTCACTTCCGACCATACATTCCTACACAAAAAAAATGTATGTTTTAGTAAGCTACACCACCCCTCAAAGTTTGTCCCATGAATGTGGAATCACTCTGTATCTGTTTGTAATTTGGTAGCATTTTAAGATTTCTTGATCAATAGCTTAAAAAGTTCAATTTCAATGAAGTTACCGAGTTATAACGGAAATCAGGGGTATTGAACAATTTCACTTGCCTTAAAAAATATATAATTTTATTATAATGGTAAAATTGTTTAATTTCTATATTTATTCGTTTTGCATGATAGAGTGATTAATTATTCAGAAATGCACACCGCATTTTTATAATGAGCAAGATCGATGGAAGAGGAACAAAAGATTTTCATTAAAATTCGAAGATACTAAATGGCTCTCTTGAGAAGTGAGGGGTGACCAGCTTACTTTTGAATATTGTTTATAATTAAAGTACGAGGGACTGTTTTTTTTTCAACCTCCGATGAATCATAAAAAAAGAGACGACCACAGAACAGAATGAATTTATCACCAAAAGTTATGTTCAAGCATGGTTATTTTTCGACATAATCGCAGTGAAGATTCGGGCATTTGTCGTATCGGTGGACCGGGTTCCCGATCCCCTCTTCGAAGAACGTTGCCGCCAGTGATGCGAGATGGACCTCAGCGCTGCTTTGGATATCCTCATTTTTACTTTCTCGTATACGAAGTAAACAAAGAGAAAGTATTGTAATCGTCAAAAACTTCGGACTCGAGATTCTCCACGTTTTAGACCTCCCTGAGTCCGAAAAACACAATTTTGGAATTGTGTCTATCTGTGAACACGATAACTTGAGCTACGGGGATGAAATTTGGTACGTAGTCTTTAAACATAATTTGTAGGTTTCTGTCAAATTTTGGACAAAATCCGTCACAGGGAAGTCTGTCTGTCTGTATGTCCGAAGTCATGCGAACGCTATAACTCAAAAACTTGAATAGCTAGATGGATAAAATTTGGTACACAATTTTATCGTCATGAATGTAGGTCCGTATAAAATTTTGGGCCAAATCCGTCAAAAGGTTGACTGTCTGTCGGTCTGTTTAAGCGCATCTCCAACGAGACCGTCATCTCCACGCGCATGCGTATTGAACGCAATCTTCTGTGCACGATATTTATTGACTCCTGCTTGGCGCTTTTTTTCATCCGATTCTCCATGCGCATGCGTACTTGGTAGCAATTTGTGCACGAGGAAGGATTGTCCTTGAGCCAAGAAAGAGTAGAAATCGGTATGCATTTAATCGGAACACATCTCTTCGAATTTGATTTTTTACCTAAATATTTTCTGATAGTCATTGGATTCTGAGTTACAATAGGTTCGAATTTTTTATCCACGCGGTCGGAGGGGAAACAGCACCTTTTTCGAGAAGTATACGAGAAATTTTAGGGGAGACCACTCCCCCTGGTTTCTGGAAGCTTTGGCCTCCTAGGCAGTTCATCAATTCAGGGAAGAGATGAAAATCACTCGTCGCTAAGTCGGGGCTATAAGCGGGGTGATCAGACACGTACCATTTAAACCGCTCCAGAAGCTGCTGGGTTGCAACAGTACTGTGAAGACGGGCATTGTCATGAATGAGGGCAATTCCAGAAGTCAGAATGGCTCTTCGCAGTCGTCGAAGCATGGAATTCGGATTAGTGAACCAAAATTTTAACATTTCGAGCTTACTTTCAGCTCTATAACGAGAAATCACTATTTATTTTCATACTTCAGATACATTACAATTGATTTCAGTGTTTAATTTTTGACATACAAAATTTAGTTTAATTTATTATATTAATTACTAATTGCAATTTAGTTTAATTAATTTGCGCAGCAAAGAAATGCATTTAAGGATCATAGGTAATCTTGCTTAGCCAATATTTGAAAAATCTGATGTGATGAACACTAGGGTGGGCCGAAAAACACTTTTTTTCGAAATCGCTATTCTAATAGTGCGGAAAGGGTTCTCTCTGGATCCAATAAACACGGTGTAAAATATTTTTTTGATTGAATAATATCTTCTGCCCCCGCATCGCACTTGGAGTTTGGAAATTTGGGTAAAAATGGCAATTTTTACTCGGTGTAGGAAATATAATTATTTTTCAATAATGCTATTCTAATAGTGCGGAAGAAGTGTCCACTAGGTTAAATAAGAAAGATGTAAAATATTTTTTCGATCGAGTAATACCTTCTGTTCCCGCATCGCAATCGAAATTTTGCAATTTTTGAAGAAAAGTGCACTTTTTTATGTGTTATAGAAATAAATCAAACATGAAAAATAGATGGGTACAAACACTGTTTATTGTGTATTGTATTGTACAATTGATTATATTACCTGAAAATAATTAAATAATTGCTTAGTCATAATATATTAATATAATATGTGTTAAGGAAATTGTAACCATGGAATGTTATGTCATGTCAATACCAAAAGTTTACTTGCACTCAATCAGCAGGAAGAGTCTTGAAATCAGCCTTATTGTCGAATTCAGGAGTCGGGAAAAGAATGTGGATCTAATGAACCCGTCTCTATTTTGAAATCCAGAGACCTTAATGGATGCTTCTGTCACTAACTTGACACACCGTTCCACTGCCTGTGTATGACATGGGAAGTGAACGAAGTCCCATTTTGGATTTTTCTTATCACGCACAATGGATCTAAGTACAACAGTGGATATATTACGGAGGATTGGTGGAGAAGTAATGGTAATTGAAGACCTGTCAATCATTTCCGTATAGTCAGCAGCTTCAAAATTCAGTTATGGTGGAGAAAGACACGTACTCACTTTACATTGGAAGATGACTTTCTAGACTTAATTATACGTCGTGCAGCAAGTTCTCTGATATACACTCTTTCATACTTCACACACAGCAAGATATTCTCAGGATGAACAAAGAACGAATTTCTACAAATTACTTCATCAACGACGTCCTTGAGGTCTTGAGATAAATACCTGGATCTAGAAATAGTATTCCACACATGCTTAGCTCAATCCTTAAGCGAATGTTTAGACTTTATATTAAACCAGTTTGGAGTGTAAACTTTCATAACAAATTCAGCGATTTGTTTCAACTTCAAAGAAGAAGCTGGAGAACTAACATATGATCTTAGAACTCTGTTGGATTTTTTCAGCCAGCGTTAATGTGATAATGTACCAGGACTGCGTCTGGCCATCTCATCAGAACAATTACCCAATCGCAACGTTTGAGATATTTCTAGTTAGTACATTTGATCCTTGCTTAAGTCACGTCTATCAGTTGTTGGTAATTAGCCGTCAATAATTTCGAAAGTTGTAACTGGCAAAGCTTCACATGTAAGAAGCGCCTTCCCAGAATTACCAGAATATGATTTTGGACCATTTGTTGGCACATCCAACGTTTCAAACAGATGCCTCAGAGTAAGTGTTCATTAAAATGCAGGAGACATATTACCCACTGCAGAGGTTTACCAAGTTTCAATTCCAAACACCGAATTACACCGGATTTCCTTCCGGTATTAACAGATGTGCCGTCACAGCCAATTTCCTAAAGCTGAGAAAGATCTCTTGTGATCCCTTCAAAATATCCGATAATAGTCACGGAAATCTGTTTTGCGGTGCCAAATGATGGACTCAAATGAGTAATGTAACGTGAACCCAGTTCTTCAATAAGACATAAATGTTCCTCTTTTGCTTTTCTCGTGTATCTTTTAGTATCTACTCTTTCCTCTATCAATGCAGAATCTTTACGACCATCGAAATACAGTCCCTTCAATGGTAATGCCTGAGCTTCACTTAAAGCTTGGAATTTTAAATCCTTTCTAATTTTAGCCTTTTCCCTTCGCAGCTTGTTTTCGTCAACCACCAAATCTGAGTTGTTGCTAGTTATGAGACCGACATCGTGAAGAACACTTGAAGCAATTGCAGCCACAGCCCGGTCCGAGACGCCAAACAGGTCGCCAACCACAACAGTGGAAGGGAGGCCAGGTCGCATTTGTGATGCTTTAGCTACAAACGGAGTTAATTGTTTGCAGAGCCGGCCCGAACAAAAGCGGGGCCTGGTGCAAACTTGACTTGAGGGGTCTTGAAACAAATTTGGCGCAATAAAATAATTTATTGCTTTTGCTATTTATTGCATTGCAAAATTTGGTACAGTTAGGATGAAAGGAATGTATTGAAATGAGAAATAATTAAATTATTTTTTATATAAAATTAGTATTTCAATCACGCACAAAAACGTTAATAAATAAAAGTAATTGCTTCATATATGCAATTTGGTATACGTGTTGCTAGAATAGGTTTACAATATGTGATGTTTGTTTCATTTTTTATATGTTTTATAGCAAATTCGTTTATAATATCATCACAATTTAGTTTTTTTGGTTAAAAATTATTCGATAGAAAAAATGCCTGAGCAAATCAGTCGTTCTTCACTAATGCTAGTTCTCAATTTATTTATTTATTTTTTGAAATCTAGAGAAAGATTTTTCTGCAGATACGACGATAATTGGTAATGTCAGTGTAATTTTAGAACAGAAGCAAAATTTGGATACAATTCAAATAAATTATTTTTAAATAAATATTGTAATATTGCGACCTGGAAGGCAAAACTTGACGACAAATTTGATTTCGTTAAATGAATCAATGCAATGCATTTCAGTTTTGCAAAATCTGCCAATGGCGCGGGGCCCTTAGAAACGCGCGGCCTTGTGCGCTCGCACCGTTTGAAACCCCCTCGGGCCGGCTCTGATTGTTTGTACTTAGGATCAGTAAGAGAGATTAAACGGTTCGATGTCGATGGTTTGTAAGTGTTGAGATTTAAAATTACTTCAGATATATCTCAAGAACAATCCGTTTCTTCATCTTCATAATCTACATACTCTGCGTTAGGCGTTGCTTGTGTATGATTTAAATATAAATTGTGAGCCTTTCTATCAGCATTATCAGCAATATTCTGAAATCGTTTCTTGCATAAAAAGTCAAGAAAAAGTGTACTTTTTTACAAAAATTGCAAAATTTCAATTGTGATACGGGAACAGAAGCTATTTTTCGATCGAAAAAATATTTTACACCTTTCTTATTGAACCCAGTGGGCACCTCTTCAGCACTATTAGAATAGCAATATTGAAAAATAATTATATTGCCTGCACCGAGTAAAAATTGCAATTTTTACCCAAATTTCCAAACTCGTGCGATGCGGGGGCAGAAGATATTATCCAATCAAAAAAATATTCTACACCGTGTTTATTGGATCCAGAGAGAACCCTTTCCGCACTATTAGAATAGCGATTTCGAAAAAAACTGTTTTTCGGCCCACCCTAATGAACACTCGCTTATGGGGAACATCTGGTTCAGTAAACAATGGTAAAACAAATGGAATGGATCGATAAACAAGTAAAAGAGGCAGAGGGTGATAGTGTTAGGTTAAATGAGTGGGCAGAGGCGCAGGTGGAAGAATAAGACCAGGGATTATCAAACAAACATTATTCAACACAGACACAGGACAAAACATAAAGACAGTAACATAGCACATCACAGGTTCGTTAACGGAACTTCGTGACCTAGTGAGAAGTCAGACTCGCAGCCGCCCGCTACACGTACTTGGAGTCACGTGAGCATTGGCTACATCCGGGTATTAACAATGGAATGGAGTACTGATAAATTCTCAGCTTAAAAAGAAAGAGAACTGATGCTCCAAAGCCATTTGAGTTCATTTTTTGAGCAGGTGTTCCGGGCATTTAAAAGGGATGCAGTGCTTCTTTCATAGGCAATGTGCGCAACATTTCTTTCACGCGTTAACTTACCACTCATTGTATAAAGAAATCAGCGGGAGTGGTCTCCCCTAAACTTTCTCGTATACTTCCTATAAAGGTGTCATTTACCCTCCCTACCACTCGGATAAAAAATGCGAACCTTCTATGAGAACCCAGAATGCCATGGCTATCCACTAGCTTCCTTAGCGCGCGCCAAGGTCACGGAAATCGCCACGCGCTCACCAAGACACTAAACGGCCTTGCTTCATAGCAAGAAAATTGAACATGCAGTTTGAACGCCTTTTATTTAACCGATTGAAACAAAAATTGGATACAGATCTACTATAAAGGTTAGAAGTACCAAACCACTTACCAAATTTCATTTATCTAAGTCATTGCGTTTAGCAGTTATCGTGCTCACAAGTATGCGATTATGCAGATCGACAGACAGTCAAACCTTTGACGGATTTCATCCAAAATGTTGTACGGACCTACATTTCTGATGATAAAACTGTGTTCCAAATTTGATCCACCTATAGCTATTGAAGTATTTGATTTATCGTGTTCACATGAACATGGACAGACAGACTGCCCGAGGTCGGATTTCGTCCAAAATTTGAAAGAAACTTACAAATGATGTGTCAAGATCACATACCAAATTTCATCCCCGTAGCTATAATAGTTTTCGAGTTATGGTGTTCACAGACAGACATAATTCCAAAATGGTGTTTTTTGGACTCGGGGAGGTCTAAAACGTGGAGATTCGTCAAAATCTCGAGTTCGAACTTTTTGATGATTACAATACTTTCTCTTTTTAGACTTCATATACGAGAAAGTAAAAATCTTTAGAACGAACAAAATGTTAATAAAAATATGCGTTGAAAAATCAAACATCAAAAGAAAAAAGGGCCCGAGGAACTAAAGAGTACTCTTTCTCCCCTGCGCAGAGAAGCTGAAGCCGCTCTCCAAGTACAAGTGCTACGCCGAGTGGGGCCCCTGGGGCCAGTGCGACGTGTGCGGCAAAATTGGCGAGAGGAGGAAAATTGGCGAATGTCGCCTGCAGAAGTTCGCCAAGGCGAAAATGGAGGTAACTGCAATCCGCTCTCTCTTATATGGTCAGTTTCTTCTGTACATAATATTGATTGAAAAAATATCACAAAAATATATAACGACTAGAAAATCACCCGTCATGGTTTGACGGGTGTAAATTGCCTCTTCATTCGAGAGATTTCCTTCAAATTTGACGTGTTTAAATAGATATATATGCGAGAGAAATGTTTAACATTGATTGAAAACAAATAAAATAAACATATGTTTTATGACAGGAAATATTTTTTTTATTTACATATTATTTAAATATTTTTTTATTCAAAAAACTTCTCGGTAAACAACATTCCGTGTGAAGTATTTTTTGTTGTTTAATAATTTTCCTTGTACTTCAGATGTCTTTGTGTAAGTTTTGACGTGATTGGGAATCGTATACCTTGAAAGTGCAACATAGAGCTGTCCATGTGGAAAGACAGGCTCCTCGAGGTAAATTCCAACATGATCGCAAGTTTTGCCCCTGCGATTTGTTGATAGCTATCGTGTAAGCTGGAATTAACGGGAACTGGCGGCGGTTGAGAACGAATGGTAGATTCACGTCACTGGTGGCTAATTTAATTCTTGGCAAGAAAACAACATCGCCACGATTGCATTCAGATACAATTTGGCGTCCAAGCTATATCACGCGCATGATATACCACTGACGTAATTTTCTACTTTCTATTAAAAAAAGGAAATTAATTTGAAATATAGGAACAATATAACTTTAAAATTTCTCGGGAACTATTGATCATCGCGAGATAAATTTTATATCAATCGATAGAAAATTCTATTTTACTATTTTAGAGCTATTAAATTTGAAATTAGAACAATTAATCTTTTAAATTTAAAATGACTGAAATTTAGGTACTCTAACAATGAAATAATGCTGTGTAACGTCTCGCAGTGCTATGGCGCGAATTTTATTGTTGGTGGCGTCAGAGCGTTACCGGAGGATCTGGGCTATTATATCAGTAATTTAATATCTTTAAAATCTTTTGTGCTTAAAACGATTTTCAGAGATGAGCATGCCCAGGACGCTGCTGCAGAAATCTAGATACATAAATTCATTGATAATAATTTGGACAACGAAAACAAAACCCATTAGTTAGGATTGCGGATTTAGACACATTAAAATTAAAATAATTACATCAGAACTGGCACATCAAAAACTTCAAGTTTTCTCTGTCTATAACTAGCGGGAGTGGTCTCCCCTAAACTTTCTCGTATACTTCACAAAATGTACCATTTTCCCTCTCCCTAGGGTAGCCATGCGTCCCGTATATAAGGGTCTGTCGCTACTCATTCCCGTATTATTATTTGTTCCGTTTTCGTCCAAAACTCTGTGTAAGTACAGTTTTAAAATGACTCGCACCCAATTTTCTAATTATGTGAAAGAAGAAAATTATATAATTAAGAAAGCAAAATCAGCTTTAAAGTGTGGCTGGGCTAAAAGGGATTAGCCTCGCAACTTTTTTTTTTGTTATTTTACGGGTTCATTTTATAAGATTGCTGATGATGATTGATTGCTAAGATTATTGATGTTTTTATCCGAGTAAAATAAGCTAAATACGTACCTACTCTATTTATTAATTTAGCATCTAAGCGTCCCGTACCAATGCTCGGCAATTCCTTCCTTTCTCTGCGTATAAAAAATTCGAATCTACCGTATCGTCTCGTAACCCAGAATGCAATGTTTATCCACTTGTGTCGCGTCAAGGTCACGCTCGCCAAAATAGAAGTAGCGCTTAAGTAAACCAGTACGCATGCGCATGGATTAACAAGTATGCGATTATACAGACCTACAGTCAACCCTTTGACGGATTTGGCCCAAAATTTTATACGAACCTACATTCCTAATGATAAAACTGTGTACCGAATTTTATCCATCTAGCTATTCAAGTTTGTGAGTTATCGCGTTCACATGACCGCGGACATACAGACAGACAGACTTCCCGTTGACGGATTTTGTCCAAAATTTGATAGAAACCTACAAATTATGTTTAAAGACCACATACCAAATTTCATCCCCGTAGCTCTAATAGTTTTTGAGTTATCGTGTTCACAGACAGACATAATTCCCAAATTGTGTTTTTCGGACTCGGGGAGGTCTAAAACGTGGACATTCGTCAAAATCTCGAGTTCAAATTTTTTGACGATTACAATACTTTCTCTTTGGATACTTCGTATACGAGAAAGCAAAAAAAGAAAGCAAAAGGAAGTGTAACTTTTAGCCATCCTTTTAAGTTAATGCGAAATTATTATAATACTGAATTCATCTGTTTTGACGTTGAGCTAATACTGTTGTAACCAGCGGGAGTGGCTTCCCCTAAACTTTCTCGCATACGACCAGTAATGTGGGATGTGTAAGCACCCAGTGGGTAGGTAAATATTTTTGGGGTATTTACCCAAAGCTTGGGTATTTTGAGAGATAAATTATGAATGGTGATTTACAATGAAACATATAAAATTTATAAATTCCCCAAAACTTAATATTTTGCAAGAAAAAAAGAACTGCGAATTTTCGCAATTTTTACGCGCGCTGAGGGTACCACAACTTTATTTAACATTTTTGAGTACGAAATCTTATTATAGATATCGCACAAGATTTCACCATACCTCTGGTTAATCACAGGCGTCCATCTGGAGAATGTCAGAACGAAGTTTCATTTTAGGGGGTTGCCATAATTTCGTTTTGTAGTTCAGCGACTCGCAAAGTTGAAAGAAGTCGCAAAGCTGGGCAAAAATGCGCATGAATTGGTGACGTCACACGCAAGGTGGGCGCGCAATTGGCTGACACTCTCGCTTGCCACGTTCTCGCGAGCGAGATTTCGTGATTGAGTTGAAAATTTTGTTTCGACAAATTTAATACAATAATGGCACCAAATGTAAATTTACATAGAAGAAAACGCCAACGAGATATGGAGAAGTTAAGAAAAGGATTGGTGAAGCAGGAGAAGCAACAAAAGAAACAGCAGGAAAAGGAACAGAAGAAGCAGTAGGACAGGGAACTAAAGAAACAGTAAAGTAAGGAACATTCGGCCTCACTTGCAAAACAGAAATGTAAACGATATTATGAGAATAAGAAACAAAAGAAAATGGCCGCAGAGGCAGCGGCAGCTAATTTGCAATTAAACGGAGGTAAATTTCGCCAATTTTCCATACATCAGTATTTCAGAGAAACAAAAGAAATCACGAGTAACAAAGAGAAACCGAGGAGATTCGAGAAACAAAAGAGAATCGCGAGTAACAAAGAGAAATCGATAAACAAAAGAGTCACGCGAGTGACAAAGAGAAATCGATAAACAAAAGAGTCACGCGAATAAAGTAGTCCTACGCCTTTAGCATCAGCGGCTGTTTGAAGACAGCCTCCTGTCAATTTTTTTTTTATCTCCAAGGTATATCCAGATCTTGCTTTGGTTTTAGATATTGTACAAAATATTATGTATTTTTTTATCAATATAACAAAACACTAGATAATCAATATAGAATTTTTTAACACAATTAATCAGTGGCGTAGAGACCGGGGGGGGAAAGGGGGTACACATATCCCGGGCGCCATGTAGATGAAACATAAGTGCTTTCATATCACTTTTTAAAGCCAAATATGACAAGAGAGCGAAAAAATTATACCTTGCCCTAATAGCACAAGATGATCTTCAAAACTGCCACGATATCTTCAAGAAATATCGTTTGGCATTCGAAATATCGAATAACGTCGCAAAAATATCGTGAAACATCTTTTATGATAATGGGATCGGGCGCCATTTAGGCATGCTAAGCCACTAATGGCGACTGAAGGGGGTGGCGAAAAAATCATATTATGCCCCGGGAGCTATTTACCCTCGATACGTCACTGCAATTAATTGACGCATATATATATTTTTTGGGTACTTACGTATTAACGCCACCGCAGCTACAGATTTGGCGGTTTTTAAGTGCCGCCAATTTGGCGATTTTTGTACTTACGTATTAACGCCACAGCAGGTACAGGTTTGGCGGTTTTTAAATGCCGCCAACGCCACCGCAGCTACAGATTTGGCGGTTTTTGTACTTACGTATTAACGCCACCGCAGCTACAGATTTGGCGGTTTTTAAGTGCCGCCAATTTGGCGGTTTTTGTACTTACGTATTAACGCCAATTTGGCGGTTTTTGTAAACAAGATTGCTCTTTATTGGTGCATTACCGCCAATCTGTAGCTGCGGTGGCGTTAATACGTAAGTACCATTTTTTTCATAAAAACAAACTGAATCAACTTTTTTTTCTTCTCTCGTTCGGCAGACTCCGCAAGGGCGCGTCGTGGAAGCCGATTTCCCGATCGTCGGTGTCGGCTGCCACTCCTTTCTCCTGGATCAACTTCCTCAGGCTAAGAAAATCCTCAGCCAAATCCCCAACCTCGTGCTGATCGAGAAGTGCGAAGTGTCGTGCGGTGAGAAATCTCATTTTCTTCTGCGAGATGCTTTCATCACCGGGCAACTGAGCAAACAACACAGATCTACAGGTGTCAACCGGGAACAGACGTTCTGATCAGGAATATCTGGAGGCACAAAAAGTCCTCTGCAAGATTAAAATTCTTTATTCCAAGCAACTTCATTCTATAATAGTGTTCCTTAAACATCGATAGACTATTGTGATGTCTCCCTTACCTCTTTCCCATGACAGACACAACAACCCAGCGAAGTCCCCGGAACAACTCAAGAGGAAGGTAAGTGGGCAATGAAACTGCCCGACCTTATGCAAGCCTAAAGGGGTCCAGGGAGTGCGGTACCGTTTGAGAGACCACCCGCGTGTAGCCGACAAAGACAACCGGTCAGGATTGACCGCATCCAATCATCACCATGGAGGAAGGCACACGACTGCGGTTGGGTGATTTGTCCAGCTGGAGACGTAATTCATCAGCCACTCCCCTGCCCTCTGAAGGTAAGGGAGGAAAAGGGAGAAGAGTTAGCTAGACATGAAATGTAAAGACGCGCAGAGCTAACTCCGTTGTGTGGATTTGAGGTCCGCAAACTTAAACGAAACGGGCGTTTTTGACCCCGTGTAAGCCAAAACCCTTGGCTTTTACTAGTCCCTATGGTGGACTGTTGCATTCTATCGAGCATTCATAAAAGCCTCGATGTCTAATACCGACTCTCGGTAATTCTTCAACTCATCCTGAGTGTCAGTTAGCCAAACCTTGGCTGTAAGAGTCCCTGTGGTGGACTGCGGCATTCTATCGAGCGTTCTTACAACCTCGATGTCATATACCAACCCTCGGTATTTTTCCTTCTCATCTTGAGTATTTATTACTCAAAGCCTGGCTAGAAGCGCCCCTCTGGTGCATATTATAGAGCGTTCTCACAACCTCGATGTTGTAAGGTCTTAGCTCAGTGATACCAAGCTATGAAGGACTCACCAGTACAAGTCCGATGGCCGGAATAGTGATTTGAGGGATTAGACCGCCCAAATATTGACGTATAACCACTAACGAGTTATACCGAATACTGAAGAAGGTAAATTGCAGTGACGTAGGGCACGTTCACTTCGAGACGAATTCCTAAAAATGCTTTCCAGCTCGCGACGAGCTTTAATCAGCCAAAGGTTGGCTTCGGTTCACGGGACAAGGCCCGATCCAATAGCTTCTCAGCCTGAGAGCTGCCTTCCAAAATTCTCGATCACGAGAATTTTAATCTCGATTCTCCAAGCGATCTCTAACCGATCTCTTGATCATCTCCCCGTTCCAGTTTATCTCCCTCCAGAGTTCCAGTTTAAAAAACACCTTTGACCCTGCCCTCCGAGGTGTGGTCGACAGTCAAGTTTCTAGTGATTTGTCGGGGGGAGGAGACAGTTTTCCCAATGACAAATCTCTCTCCTGGATCCCGCATCGGTTATTGGCGTCCACCACAACGTAATGCGTGGGTCCTGGCGACTTGGGTGATCCCCCGAGGTCAGTCGGCGCGGCGTTTCAACAAGCTCCTCCGGATGATGTAATCAGGAAAGGTTTTTAACGACGCCGGCCTTCCTTTTCTCCGACCGCTTCCAGCTAGCTATCTGGGGGGTCTCGTCAAACTTTCTCGTGAGAATTTGGCTGTTGCTTTTCAAGACCTCACAATGTCATATACCGACCCTCGGTATTTTTCCTACTCATCTCGAGTATTTATTACTCAAAGCCTGGCTAGAAGCTTCCCTGTGGTGGACTGTGCATATTATCGAGCGTTTCCATCCTCGATATTTTACTTCGACCTTCGGTGCTTTCCATAACTCGCCCTGAGTTACTATAGCCTGCTAAACTCTCACAGCTCCCTGAACTTTACAATAAAGTTGCATCTCCGAGTATACTCACCGTTAATAACTTCGACGAAGTCAAGTTACGCTTGTTATTGACTCTCGCGATCTATATCCGGGACTTGTTTATCTTCATTCTTGAATTGTATGCACCACATGTATATAAAATTGTAAAATAGCAATTTATTCAAGATTCTTATTAAATTTAAAATGCTGGAATTCTTTGACTTCTTTAAGTCTGCTGATCTTTGATCAGACCCCGGTAACACTGGGCCAAGACCTCACACTATGACTCACCTCGATACTATGGAAGCCAAGCGATAGTATCGGGTTTTCGGAACTATCGACTGTAACAATCGATAGTATCGACTTTCTCAAAACTATCGATAGTTTTCCCCCGGGCAATACTATCGATAGGCGCATTTTCAGTCGATAGCTTTAAAACTATCGACTGGAACTATCGATAGTTTCTAAACTATCGACTGGAAGAATACCTATCGATAGTATCGCCGAGGAGAAAACTATCGATAGTTTCAAAACTATCGATAGGTGAACTATCGATGTTTAAGGAACACTACTATAATCTAACAGTGATGCGTTCCATAATTATTTTTTAGCAACTAAAATTTTGGTTGCCGATCTAGTAAAAATAAATTTATAAATAAATAAAATCGTCTGCTAAATTTAAACTGAAACAAAGATAATAATAATAGATAGAGAGATGACTTTAATTAAATTTAATTAAAACAAAGATAATATTACAATTATTGCTTATATTATGGAGATGCTACACACCTTCGAGATATTTTTATTACATGTTCAGTACAGGATAAAATACTTCAACTTGTGTTTATTTCGTTTGTGAAAGGCAATTCATATACAAATTCTTAATAATAATAGAACGAAATTCCATTCAATGTTATGTGTACAGTACTGAGAAAACACTGAATACTCAGAACTTTACGAACATTATGACATTTTTTTTTTTTTTTTTTTTTTGCTTTTCATTCAAGCATTTTTAGAAATAACCAGAAATGTACAATAAAAGAAAATGAAATCTAGAAAACATTAACCCTAGTTGTCTAAGGTTAATGTTTTCTTTCAATACACCACTGGTTTGAATTTTTGATTGACGAAAGGATTAGAGCATGCGTCTGTTAAAATAACAATGTCTGAATATTCTGAGCTGACGCATCGCTCTTCTACTTAGTCTGCACTGAAAATGTAATTACAGTCGGAACTCTATTTAACGAAGTCGCTAAATCCAGAAAAAAAGTTCGTTATATGGAAAATTCGTTAAATAGAGATTCACCTTTTAAAATACTTTAAACTACACAAAACAGATTTTAAGTTCATAAACACTAAATATTATTAAAAAAAGTAATTAATCACACTTTTATTTTGTAAATTAATATGTATTTGTTTTATATATCTTACCCATCAAAAAGAAATCTGCCAGGAAAACAAGAATAAAACAAAACATTGTCCGGGAATACACTGTATTTTCAATTAAAACAATAATTTTATATTAAAATTAATGAATTTTAGCATTTCATCATACGAAGGTTTGTTGATTTCTGCATCATGTTCATTTCCAACTTCATCATCTTCGTCTTCATCGCAACTCATTGCTGTATTGTTTTCATTTTTCACACTGTCCACTTCAAAACTGCCTCATCCACATCTTCATAGTGTTGCAAAAGGTCTCTCTGTGGTGTATGGTATAAACAGTCCAACACGCAGGATAATGGAGAATGAAGGTTTATTTATAAAATATGCAGGGAAACACGTAGCACAGGTACAGGAAACAATAGTCCTTGCACAGATTACCAATGTAAATAGACAACAATTCACAGGTAATGACAGTTCAGAACTTTGATATCTAACAGCACAAACAGTCAGCAAATAACTAGTAACGACAATAGCAGCTCAGCTCACCAGCTGATTAGCTCACACAGCGGATAGAACTCCGAAGACGTTCGCGCTTCAAAGCGAAGTAACCAGTCGTTCGAAAGACGCTGTTGTGATCCAAATGCGGTCTTATATACTCTCCCCGTTAGGCCGTGACGTCACATAGAATTTTCATGAAAATCCTAGATCTCGGCCCCTAATAGAAATATCGAGAAAAGGGTTGCATTTTCGGGAATAACCTATTTGTCGCCAAGGTCGCCAAAATGGTCGCCAAGGTCATGCGTACCACGAGAGTCGCTTAGGTCATTCCATGCTCCACCTTGTAAAACCCTCTTCCCAACTATAAGACCTGCATTGCTGGGAAGCGACTTTCCATGACTGTAACAATAGACACATGCTTCTAAACGTTTTGAACAAGAATTCGATGAATCATAATTTTGTATCTTATCACGGTTTCTTTTTTATGGTTGATAAGCTGCTTGGAGGAATACCAAATTTTAAAGCAATATCCTTTTTCTTCCACTCATGAAGAATTGAATTTTTTTCTTTGATGCTCAAGCACTTTCTCTTAGACATTTTCCAGCTTCAAGGTCATTGATCACCATAAAATGTGCTAAAAGAATGAATAAGTTTGAAATGTCCAGAAATATTTTGAGAAATGGTTAGAAAAAAAAAATTGGATCACAAGAAAAAGTTCGTTAAATAGAGAATGCACTTCGCTATTTGGAGGTTATTTTACGAAGAAATTCGCAAAATGTTCTTGGTTCCAAGGAAAAGTTCGCAAAATAGAGAAATTCGTAAAATAGAGGTCCGACAGTAGATTCTTCCTAATCATACGCCTGTCACCCTTGTTTCATTTCAGTTTATTATCAGCGCGTAGTGTTACTTATCAGTACAATGCTTGCGAACAGCCAATCTTTATGCACATAAAATGAATTCGTTGAAAATAAAACAGGCCGAGTTATTAACTAATTTCGTTTTATTATCAATAGGACAGTGGTGGATATACGGCCATCTCCGTTTAAGTTACAAGCGAAAGTGCACAGAAAAATCCTTGTATTCTCTCGGATAAGGGAATAACATACGGACACGTGATCAAAGTGAAGGGAATATTGGGTATTTTTAATAAGTTACGTAGGCGTTTCAGGGAAAAAGTCTGGTGTCAAAGAGACGCCGTCATGATTTTCTGTCGGCACGTGAAAGCGATTAAATATTCTTTTAGTAATAAATATGCCAAAATGAGAGATTTAATATACTTCCAGAGCGGGAAAAGAACGAAACTGGAGTTTAAGAAAAGTGATTTTGGAATACATTAAGACCTTAAAATATATAATATGAGAATTTGAAATAAAATTAGGTGAGATTATTACATACATATAGTGGTAGTAAATAAGAGGAGTTGCAACTAGTGTCTGCATTTCAATAGAATCTCTGTTGCTTGACAGTGGGATACGTTACGAAACCTTCGAAGTTGAAAGCGTTCCAGAGATACTCTTACTTGCACAAGATGAAGGTGAAAATGATGAAAAAATTGAATCAAGGTAAGCTTGTCAATATCGTTCTGCGCCTTCTCGCTAAGATCGATGTGTCTTGCAGATGCACAGAATATTAATTGTAAATCGCAACTGTTTGTGTGACGGCGCGCATGTCAAAGCGGAGCCCACGTACAGCTGCAGCATTTCCGAACGATTTTTATTTATTTATTTTATTTATTTAAAGAAAAGCACACTACAGAGAAAACTCCATTTGCAGAGTGCTGACAAACACACAAAGAACAAAAGTCACAATGAGTGAATAAAAAATAAAAAAATATGCCTTAGAAAGCAAAAAGTAGACCACAGAGAATACATAAAATCATAAAACTTACGCAAACGCATAATCACGAGACTTTAAGACACACTATGACACCAAAAGCCGTATCATTATTATTTTTAAAAATTTAAAGTCCATTTCCAAAAAGCAAGGGTCAAAAAGTCAAAACACGCAAACACCGAGTCTAATGAAAAAACACACCGGGAGTTTAAAAGTTTAAAAACGTAAATACACACTCGAGATTAAAAAAAAAAATGCAACACTTAAGATAAAAATAAATCAAACACGGCGCCAAAAAAATGGACGAATACATAAGAACACCGAAAATCAAATAGCATAAAAATCTAAAATGTTGTAGAAAGGCAAAATAAAACGTATCATGTATTTAAAAGATGTAAACATTTCGACTTTAAAGCCCCAAGAGACATATTAAAAATGGCAAGTTCATCAGAGAACGTGCTAAAAATTTTATAAAACCTATATAACGAGAATCTGTTAATATAATTAAATTTTGAATCTAAATTTTCATGAAACATGTTACACATGTACCTCACTGGCCAACTAAAAGTGCTGAAGGGGTAAATCAACTCAAACCCAAACCCTCAGGGTAGGGAGTCGTTTAAATACATATAACAAATGGACAGATTGACATTATATTTGATTAACTTGTTTCAACTTATCGAACTAAAAATATGGTGGGGTTAAATCAGTGTTTTCCAACGTGGAGCCCTCAAGGGGGCAGTTTGATTGTCTATGGGGCAATTCGAAAATGGACTCGTCCAGAGTTTAAAAGCTGCAGTCTACTATAAATTAACTAGCATATATAAATTGTCAAATCGAAACGGTACTGTTGCAAAAAGTCTTACTGTGGGTGTATGGTGTAAACAGTCCAACACGCAGGATAATGGAGAATGAAGGTTTATTTACAAATATGCAGGAAAACACGTAGCACAGGTACAGGAAACAATAATTCTTGAACAGATTAGCAATGTAAACAGACAACAATTCACAGGTAATAACAGTTCAGCACTTTGATATCTAACAACACAAACAGTCAGCAAATGACTAACAACTAGTAGACAATAACTGCATTTTCAATAGCGCTCAGCTCACCAGCTGCGGGTAGAACTCCAAAGACTTTCGCGCTCCAAGACGATCCCAGTCGATCAAGACACACCTCTGATCCAGGCGCCGTCCTTAAATATTCTCTCCGACAGGCCGTGTCGTCGCTTGGAGTTTTCTCGCGTATTCCCTTTCCTAGTAGAAATATCCAGAAAAGGGTTTCATTTTCGGGAATCATCTATTTGTCGCCAAATCGCCAAAATGGTCGCCAAGGTCAGGGATGCCATAACAGTCGCTGAGGTCACTCCATGCTTAACCTTGTAAAACTCTCTTCCCAACCATAAGACTTGCATTGCTGGGAAGCGACTTTCCATGTTCGTAGCAGTACATTTCTCTTTAGGGTTTACTTGCTGAAAAATTTTCAAAAATTTATATAAAAAGGGGTTTTTTTTTTTATCCCCGCAACTTTAAAAAAAAAATGGAGAAATTACGAAAAATTATTTCGTACCTGAATTTTCGTTCTCCATCATATGCTTTGAAAATTAACTTACTGTGTTTCTCAACAATATCCTAGTGATTTCTTCCTAAAACATATCATTTCAGTTTCTTCAGTGAACAATTCAATTTTTGAATGTCAAAAATTATGTATATTCTAATGCCCCCATATTATACATGGGGGGGGGGCATTAGAATTTTAGAAAGGCTTAGGTGGAGCACGGCACAAAAAAGTTTGGGAAACGCTGAATAAAATCTTATCTTCAGGATGATCATCTCCAGCCCACTCCGTTCAAGCTATGGTTGGAGTGAGTAATTTAAATACGCGTAAGAAACGGGCCAATCGACATGATGTATCTTTCAATCAATCAAATTATTTAAATATTGCGGTTAAATCGTCTCTGGCAAATTATTTACGTATTGCGGTTAAATCGTCTCTGG
>BGPR01002170.1:140941-159436 GCA_013235015.1 Araneus ventricosus | reverse complement strand
TGCCCGTGATTACGTAGACATGTTTTGGTATTTTTGACCTCTCCCCTTGTCAGCAAAAAAACAACTGCAAACCCCTCTTATAATTCGTAAGCAAACTGCAACCCCAGTTCTTTTTTTTACAACGCGTATAACAGTATAATCTAATTTTATAAAAATTTTAGGACTTAATTCAAATAAAAACCTAACTGGCTTAAAATGGGAAAATGTAAGTTTAATTCCTCACTTTCAAGTTTGCTTACAAAATCGTTTATTTTCTTTTGCCAATCTAACTTTTTTTCAAATTTAATTTTTAAATTAAATTATTTGTGCAGTTACAAGAGATTTTCGGAAATAAAGTGATTCTAATGTCTTAGTAAGCATCACTCTAATCTCCCCTTGTCAGCAAAAATAAGCAAATCACAAACCCCTCCCCTTGTGCTTTAAAGTAAATTTGAACGCCCCTCTCCCTAAACTTTCACTTCACAGAAAGGTGTCATTTTTTCCTCCCAGGGTATGTCCGAGTCCAGTGAGGCAAAACAATCAATAAGAAAAAATAAAGCAAAATTTAAAAAGTTATTTATAAAAAAGAAAGCAAAAATTTAAAATCTGGCAACAAGAAAAAAAATTTTTATTATCATAATCAAAAAATTAAAAGAATAAAAGAATTTAATTGTAAAAAGAAATGAGTTAGAAAAATTACGACAATGTTTAAGATGCGCGCCATCGAGCAGCAAAAAACAAAAAACAGAGAAATAATAGACAGATATACCAATAAAGCCAAATTAAGAAAAGAAGAGTAATACAAGCAATCCTAGAGTAATTTGAAGTAAACGAAAAGCAAACAGACGAACAAGAATCCATTCTGTTCACTTTTCAAGCTAAGAACTATTCGAAATGGATTCAAGTGAATATTTAGGGTTCTTTTCGTAAGAAGCATGCCTATTTTAGGCAAAGACAGAGCTTCTTCAGCCTCGAACTCCCAAAGAGAGAAACCAAGAGCAAACCAGATAATGGCAGGAATACATTAAAAGCAAAACTACAAATATAGCAGTTTAATAAAACTTCAAAGTAAAACAAAAACTACCCATATATAAATCTATAGGTCCGTCATATTATTTGTTCCGTTTTCTTCCTAAACTTATGTCACTTACAATTTTAAAATGACTTGTCATCTCCAACTTAATTATGTGAAAGAAGAAAATGATATAATTAAGAAAGTAAAATCAGCCTTAAATGTGTGATCACTAAAAAAGGATAGCCTCGCATCTTTTTTTTTTTATTATTCTACACGTCTTTTATAAGATTGCTGAAACATTATTGATTTTTTGTCACTGTAAATAAGCTAACATGTACCTACTCTATTCGTGATTTTATTTATTTATATCTAAACGTCCCGTATCAATGCTTGGCAATTATGGCAACTTACCTTTCACCGGGTCGATAAAAAATTCGAATCTACTGGTAACTCCAGAATGCAATGTTATACACTTGTTTCCTCTGGGCGCGTCAAGGTCACGCTCTCACAAGACAGGAAATAGTATGCTTTGGCAAGAAAAATTGAAGAAGTAAAGTTTGAAAGCTCTTTTTTTTCAACCACTGAAGTTAAAATTGGTTACAAATCTAAGCAATTAAGGTTAGAAGGCCACACAAGCAAATCATATAGCTAAGTAATTTTGTTAAGAAATTATTGCTCAAAAGTATGCGATTATACAGACCGACAGACAAATAACCCTTTTGACGGGATTTGGTCCAAACATTTATACGAACTGAGCATTCAAGGATGATAAGAAACAATTTTATCCATCTAGCTGCTATTTCTGCTTTTGAGTTATAGTGTTCGCATGACCTCGGACAGACAGACAGACTTCCCATAGTCCTCATTTGTTCAAAATTATAGGAACCTACAAATTACAAAAGTGAAAATCATAAACCAAAATATGCCCGTAGCTCTAATAGTTTTCGAGTTATCAAATTCGTAGACAGACAAAGTTCCAAAAATTGTGTTTTCGAACTCAGGAGGCTCCAAAAAACGTAGAGATTCGTCAAACTGAGTTCAATTATCATAATATTTTCTTGTATAATTTCGTATACGAGAAAGTAAAAAGGAAATCGGTAAAATCTTTTAGCACGTCATTGAGGACCACCCAAAATGACGTAGGGGAATTAAAGTGGGTAAAACCGGGTAGCTGCTCGAAGGCCACAGTTGAGCCAAAATATCCGGATACGGTCAAATTGTATTAAAACATTCATTGTTTATCGGAGTACACATACCATTACTTTTTTATAAATGATTTTATAAAAAAAAGAAGTTAAACTACCCGGTGCACATGTTAACTTCTTATGGGAACAGGAAAAATGATCAGAGTGAAAGTAAACAGGAATTTCATTTTTTATGACAACTTCAGAATATTAGGTTGCAAAATCACATGTAAAGACAGTTGTCTTCTTCCTCCGCGCCACTGCAGCTTTATACAGCTGGGTATCGTTTGAAAGTTGTCAGATCAACCCTCTTCTTTATTTCCAATTAGAAAATGCATCATTAAAATATAAACAGCAATACGTAACTGAACCAGCTGTCTTTGAACGGCCCCAGACCACTCCTGCTGGTTGTTTCAAGGCCCCGCCTCTCTCTCCGCAGGGCCAGTCTGGACACGAGGGTCAGCTGGAAGTACAACGAGAGGCCCCTGAAGGCCGAGAAAGTGAGGGAGCGAAGCCGGGGCCGCATCTCCATCGACGCCACTGACGCCCTCCGCATCAGCGACCTGAGGGTGACGGACGCGGGGGAGTACATCTGCACCCTGTACAACGTCGAAATAGGCATCATACGACTCAAAGGTAAGGAGGGCTTTGTCTTTAGCACCACAGTATTCGGAGCCCGGACGCAGATAGGCATTCTGTACTCGAGCAAAGCACCATTGTAACTTTGGAGGGCTCTGATTGGACAACCGAATCTGACGTCACTCTTCTGCACATCGCAACAACATTGAGACACGCGTATCTTGTTTATAGTTCTTGAAACTCTAAATAATTTTTTCTTCAAGATATTGCCTGAATTTGTTTTCAAAAGGGGGATCTTTCTTCTTCTTGATTTAATGTCGTTAGATTTGCTTCATTCAGATCTGAAACATTAAAATTCATATTTTAATAGTTAACTTAAACCATGATGAATATAAGTATTGAAATAATGCCTGATATTGGTTACAAATTACAACACACATCATCTAAAAGATAATGATTTGAAATAATTATTGCTATTCACCAGCACACAAGCCTTGTTCCAGATGGTCTAGAAGTTCCAAGATTCCATTTCGTGTCCGATGTTCTTCCGTATTCTTCTATCCATGAATACACATCGGAAACACTTTTAAGGTTGCTTCGAACGATGCTTTCATCTTCAACGATATTAACAACTTCGTTTACAAAAGAAAGATTGAAATTCAGAATAGCCATTGCGTATTACACAAAGAAAATTTCGCTATCGCTAGTTGAAAGAATGAGTCACAACGTGGTCAGAGGTAAGCAAACAAGCAAAGCATATTTACGTCAGATTCGCTTGTCCAATCAGAGCCCTCCAAAGTTACAATGATGCTCTGCTCGAGTGCAGTATGCCTATATGCAGCCCGGACAGGTCCCTGTCGGTTGGGTGGGTGTACGTGGAACTTTATTTTAAAAAAACCTTTACAATCTTAGATTTTTTTTTAACAATTTTGATTTCAGAATAACAATGAACAAGAATTTAAACTGTTGTAAACGTATTAAGAAAAAGAAAAACAAAATAAACGAAAAGAAGGAAATTTATACACTATATACAGCACAGGCATTTTCACTTTTACACTATTAGTTCGTAATAGTCTTCTTTTCTTTAGATGTTGAAATACCTTTCTTCTATTTGAAGGGGGAATGTCCGGTGATTGAGGTACTTAGTTCAGCTCGCTGGAAAGTTGAAGGCTAGGGAGGCCGGAAAAGATTTCTGTTTTCGCTCATGAATTTGATAATCCCACGAATTTTCTGCCTGGAGACGAGGTTATTGGCGACCCTTTTCAGCCATTCTGGTTCGAAGTTTGGCGCTGGCTTCCTCATATGCCAAGACACTGTATAAATGCACTCCGTGGCATAGTGAAGTGCCGTGCCAATTCCACCACAACTGCAATAATCGCTGTCAGACAGGTGAAACATTTTGAGGTAGGCAGGGAAAGGTTGAGAGAAGAAGATAACATCCTCTCTAATCCAGTTAGTGGGACGGAGACTAACTGAGGGCATGATGTTATAGATTTTCCTGCCTGTATTGCCATTGTTTTTCTTTTTCTTAAATAAAATTCCCGTGTCTTGCCCATCAAACCATTCAGTGACCGGTCTGGTCACGGGTACGGGGGTAAGGGATGGCGTTCTGTTCTGTAAACGTATTAAAGAACAAATGAACATATCTCTACTAATAATAAAAGAGAACGTGTGTGCGTGTTTTGGCGCTCTGCCTGTTGCGCCTACACACTCTGGACCAGAGCTACAAAATTTGGCACAAACATACTTTGGAGTGTGGGAATGTATACCTCGGAGTCCTTTTTTCTTAAATTTTAATTAGAATTTTAATTAATCAAATATTAAGCAGAAGTTCGGCGTTTTTCCTTAATAACTTTCGAAAATATTAAAATAAATATAAAATTATCTTACCATCTGAAAATTTAAAAAATTACCTTTCCAATGATATCAATTAAGTTGCCGTACAATTTTCTCTCATTTTAATAAATTTAAAAAAATATATTATTTGGCATAATTTACAACAATACTTTTCATTGTTGCAACGCAATTCAAACTGTTTTCATTGATTAAACAAATATTTAATTTCCGTGTTTATCTTCCATTGTTGAAAGCTGAGGACTTCTCTTCTCAAAAACCGCTCCAAATTCTGAGAAAAGAAACCTCTCCCCTGTTCACTGCTTCTGGTTTCTGTAGCCACGCCCACATTTCTGAGCGTTAGAGGCCTTCTCACGGCTTTTATATTTTAGATGAAAGATTATAATATATAAAACAAAATTTTAAAACTTGTCTCCACGGCACCCCCTAAGTCTGGAGCGCGGGGGATCTATGCATCCCTTGCCCCCGGGTCCCTACGCCACTGGTTGCACGTGTATGGGAAAGGGGTTGTTTCGAAGGAGGATTTCCGCTCAGCCTTTAGATCGGAACTTATGGCATTGGAGAGTGGGATGGTCTTTTATTAATTGATTAGATCAGTAGGGCCCAACCTTTATGTCCTTCCATATCTTATTAATTAGTCTTTTTACTTTCTCGTGTACGAAGTATACAAAGAGAAAGTATCGTAATCGTCAAAAAATTCGAACTCGAGATTTTGACGAATCTCCACGTTTTAGACCTCCCCGAGTCCGAAAAACACAATTTTGGAATCATGTCTGTCTGTGAACACGATAACTCGAAAACTATGAGAGCTACGGGGATGAAATATGGTATGTGGTCTTTAAACATAATTTCTAGGTTTCTATCAAATTTTGGACAAAATCCGTCCACGGGAAGTCTGTCTGTCTGTATGTCGGAAGACATGCGAACACTATAACTCAAAAACTTGAATAGCCAGATGGATAAAATTTGGTACACAGTTTTATCGTCATGAATGTAGGTCCGTATAAAATTTTGGGCCAAATCCGTCAAAGGGTTGACTGTCTGTCGGTCTGTATAAGCGCATCTCCAACGAGTCCGCTGTCTCCACGCGCATGCGTATTGAACGCAATCTTCTGTGCGCGATATTTATTGACTCATGCTTGGCGCCTTTTTTTTCATCCGATTCTCCATGCGCATGCGTACTTGGTAGCAATCTGTACACAGCATACACTGCACACGGGATACTGCTTTGATTCTGTGATGATTTAATATCAAATAAAAGTTATGACAGGTTTTTTTTTAGCTGTGTTTAGTAATTTCTTTTCCTTTTTTAATTTTATGTTGAGTCATCGACGCGGAATTTCGTTAATGTCAAATAGAAGTTATATTAGAATTAACTTATTTTTCCACTTCTCGGATATCTTTAATTTCATTAAAAAGGTTCTTTCTTTTTTGTACTTAATTTTGGAATTGAATATTTATATATTTTGCAGAACGAAAGTTAGTGTCAATTGATTCATCATTTCTGTTTTTAATGCTTTTTTTTTCTTAAGCACTCTGTCAATGTGCATGGGATGCTCTATCACAACTTCCGTTAGTAAATCCGTGACAATCAGATCCGAGATATTGTTGGAAAGCTGAAAGCCCGTCTTAGAAGGGCACAAATATTCTAGTTTTTCAATTCCTACTATTAGTTCACACTCTCCCTATATCTTGTTCGAATTTTGCAATCGATTTTAAACTAACTTCCCGATGAGCTGGAGACTCGAAACTTTAAGCATAGCTCACAACTAGATGACAATGCAATGTTAATTCGCTTTCTCGTCTGTCTGTCATTTCATATTCTGCATGACACGTTTTTCATTATATCTCGAAAACTATTAACATTACAGACTTGGTTCTTGGGTACATGGATGGCCCATGGGATCGTCGAAGCACCCCCATATTTCAGCCATATCTTTGCGCATGCGCAGTACATATTTCATTATATCTCGAATCACCTAAGTAGGAATTGTCTTTAAGAATTTTTTTTATATTACTTGTTTTTTTAAAACTCAACCATTTTGTTTATATTTTTTGTTTTAAAAAATCGTTCAGATCATTGTCATTTCTTAAAAAAATTCGGAAAATCATTAGAGAAAATCAAAAATTAGGATTTATTTCGTGAATAAAAATATCTAAAACAGAGTATCTAGTACAAAATATGCAGTGAAAATTCGATTAACCGTCCCAGTCCGGACCAGGGCTGTGACGGATAACAGAAACCTCTGGATACATATGTCCAGTAACGCGATTTCACGATTCTCTTGGGGCGAAGATGAACATAAAATCCTCTAAAAGTGAATAATACTGTCCTACTGCCACGAGAAAGACCCTGAACAGGGTTGCCTCAAGTAGACGAGTCGGAGAAAGGAGGGAAACGGGTATAAAATCAACCGCAACATTTGGCAAATTAAGCGCACTTCGTTAGGCGAGGAATTCGCTTCGACCTAAGTACAAAGCGAAATGAGACCTACGCCGGTTCTATCTGCGCCAAATGTAATAAAGCCCTTTCCTTCACCCTCAAACGCAGTGGAATTTCCCGTTTCCATAACGACCGTCATCGGTATGTCTGGTGTCTGGGGGTTTTCTCGTGGCGGTAGGACATGTTGTAATCAATCTTACAAAACTATCGATATAAACTTCAGGATAAGAGTAGCAATATACAGAAATGTATTGCAATACTATAAATTGGCGCCGGCCCGAGGGTTTTTCGAAGGGTGCAATCGCACAAGGCCCAGCGTTTTTGAGGGTTTTAAAGAACGAAAAGGAATTGCGTTGATTTATTTAACGAAATTGAAATTTGCCGTCGAGTTTTGCCTTCCAGGACACAATATTACAAAACTTATAATATTTATTTAAAAATTATTTAATAAAATTGAATCCAAATTTTGCTTCTATCCTAAAATTATATTCATCTTATCAATCGCCGTCGCATCTGCTAAAAGATATTTATTAAAAATAAAAATAATAAAGAATTACTTGAGATCTAGCATTGGCAAAGATTGATTTGCTTAGTGTAGCAACTATTTAAAAATTTCGGCTAGCTCTAAAAGAAAATAATCTTATGAAAAAAATATTAAATAAACAAAGACAAAATTAATTTGGGGAAAACAAAGTTACTTTTAAACTATTTTTAATTAACAAATAAACAGTCACTACACAAAAGACACTTCACATTACACAAAATTAATATTTACAGTAAATAAAAATAGTTATAATTAATGTTACAACCGGGGGGGGGAATAACTCAATCCCACACAGGGTAATGTCCATCGTCCAACTGATGAATATCATGGCAAATATACTCAGCAAGGGAGGTGGCGCTGCAATCGTCCAATGGGATCGTTACAGACTCCCCCTCGGACTCTGAAGACGTCCCGACGAAGAGTCCGCTTTTGGAAAATATTTCCGAGGCCTACCTCTTCTCTTTATGGGAACTACTGGACTTGTGTTCTTTTCTGGAGGTAGTTCATATGGCTTCAACATGTTTGTGTGATAAGTTCCGAGAACTTGATCTGGAGTACTGGGATCAGAAAGGTCATAAGTGGTAGGAGATCTGTTTGTGACTACGAGATAAGGGCCTTCCCTTTTCGGGTAAAACTTCTTGCTTCGTTTGTCACTTCTACTACTTTTAGGGTGCAGAGTCACCCAGACCTTGTCTCCAGGCTGATAATAAATTGGTCTTCTATTTTTATCAAAATATTTCTTTCTCTGGTCTTGCTTTTGCTCAACCCGTTCTCTGATTTGGGGTGTTAAACGAGCAAAATGTTTCAAGTAGGGTGTTATCTCCGCTACAAAGTTGTCGTTTTCGATCAGACTTCTAAGATCATGGTTAACGTCGTCTGTTGTCTAAGTTCACGTCCAAATTGTAGATATGCTGCAGTGTGACCAGTAGTGTCACATTTGGATGTATTCATGGCAAATCTAATCATTGCCAGCTTTTCATCCCAGGTTTCGTGAGCATCACCTACTAAAATAGCTAGTTTGGGCTTCAGGTCACGATTTTTTCTTTCAGATGGATTCGCCTGAGGATGATAGACTGGAATTAACTCTTGTTTGATACCAAGGAAATTGCATGTTTGCTGCATGACAGCACTAACAAATTGGGTTCCATTGTCGGATATTAATCTTCGTGGTAAGCCATAGCGAAGAAAACCTTCTTCTATTAGGAATTTTGCACAATTTTGAGCAGTAGCATCTTCTAGGGCAAAGAGCTCAACCCATTTTGTACTGGTATCCTCAATTAAGAAGATCCATTTCTTTCCAGTAGAAGTTTCAGGAAGAGGGCCAAAGAGGTCGATGGCTAAAGTTTCAAATCTTTGGGCATAAATAGGTGTTCTCAACAGTCCAGCAGGTTTCTGGTTATTTGGCTTGTATCTGTTGCATTCAGCACAATTCTTTACATATTCAGCGATGAACTTTCTCATTCCAGGAAAATAGTATCGACTAGCTATCTTGAAATACGTTCCTTCTGATCCGCTATGTCCAGCAGTGGGTGAATCATGGTATTGCTGTAACACTCGTTCTCGTTCATGACAAGGGACAACAAGCTGTGCCTCCTCGGATTCTGTGTCTGGCGAATATCGGTAAAGGATACCTTGATTCATTAGATATCCTCTACTTGTCCAGTTGATGAAATCTTCATCTTTTCTTCCACTCTCAAAACAATCGATTATTTTCTTTATATCCTCATCTTTCATCTGCTCTTCACGAATATCTCTAGATCTTCGAGATGGCAATTCGATAGATATGGTGTTGAGATTGCACACAAATTCTTTATTATCATGGACTGGTCTAGACAGGAGGTCTGCAACAACGTTGGATTTTCCAGGCGTATAAAGAATTTTCGGATGGAATGATTGGATTTGTAGAGCCCATCGAGCTAAGCGACCGGATGGTGATTTTATGCTCATCAACCATTTTAAAGGTTGGTGGTCTGATGCGATGATTATTTCTTTGTTCTCTACGTATCCACGGAATTTTTCTAAGGCCCATACAACTGCAAGAGCTTCCCTTTCAGTCGTCGAGTAATTCCTTTCTGCAGAACTCAGCAACCTACTTGCGTACTCTATTACATGTTCTTCTGGTTTCTCTCCTTGTATCAGGACTGCACCCAGAGCATAACTACTTGCGTCAGTTCGAATTATGAAAGGTTTACTTCCATCAGGTTGTGACAGCACAGGTGGTGAAATCAGCATTTTCTTTAACGATTCAAATGCTTTCCTTTCAGGTTCACCCCAAGTCCATGTCTTATTCTTTTTTGTGAGATCACTGAGAGGTCTCGCTATTTCTGAAAAGTGAGGGACATATCTTCTGAACCAAGAGCAAGTTTGTAAGTATGACTGAACTTCTTTAACACAGGTTGGTTCAGTGATTTTCTGCACAGATGATACTTTGTCAGCATCTACTTCAATTCCTTGTTCAGTAATGTAATGTCCTAGATACTTCACTCTGTTGCAAGCAAAATTGCATTTATTTCGATTGGCAGTGAGTTTAAACAGAGATAGTCTTTCAAATACTTGTCTTAAATCCGATAAATGTTTATCAAAGTTTTCAGATAAAACAATGATGTCATCAAGATATGAAAGAGCAAAAACATCCTTTAGTCCAGATCTGAACTTGTCTATGAGGCGTTGAAATGTTGCAGGAGCATTTCGCAACCCAAAAGGCATCCGCAAGAACTTATAGGTGCCAAAAGGACAGATAAAAGCAGTTTTTTCTTGGTCTGCTTCATAAACTTTTACTTGATGATAGCCCGCTTTCAAATCTATTGTAGACATAAACTTTGTCGATTTAGCCTCATTTAATAAATCATCCATTCTTGGTAAAGGGTAGGTGTCGGGAATCGTTGTAGCGTTCAACTTTCTATAGTCGATGCACAATCGGATAGATCCATTTGGTTTTGGAACCAACACAACAGGACTTGCGTAAGGGCTCTCGCATTCCTCAATGATACCTTCAGCTAGTAAAGATTCTAGCTCCTTTTTTAACAGTTCCTTCTTTGCAGGGGTCATTCGATATGGAGGCTCAGAAACAGGTAAATTGTTTCCAGTTTGTATACGATGCTCAATAAAAGGGGTAGGGTCTCCCCCTGGATGAAAGCATGTCTAAAATTCTTTTAACAGCGAGTTAAATTTGTCACGTTGTTTACTCGTCAAATGTTTCCCTTCATCTTCTCTCAATATCACAGGAATAGATGTTTCTGGCAATGCGACAGGAATCGTCTCTGGAGAGGTTACTTTGTGAGAAGATATCGTAGGTAGATTTTCCTTAACGTCAGATGGGTTCTTGTAAAAAGAGAACTGCTTATGGGGATTTTCACTGAAATGCCAAGTACCATTCTGGATATTAAGTACAATTGCAGCAGCTTGCAAGAAATCTGTGCCAAGAAGAGTTCGATTTCCCTTTGCTTCAGGCAAGGCGATGAACTTCACACGAACTATTTTTCCTTCTACATTGAGATTTACAGTAGTCGTCAAGGCTTCAACATTTCTTTCTTTCCCATCTGCAAGGACCATCGTAATGTCTCTCTTATAAAATCTGAATTTATGATCTCGCAACAGTTTAAAAAATTCCTCTCCTGCAATGGAATTGGAAGCTCCAGTGTCAGCGCAAAAGGCTGCATCTCTTCCACACACAGTTAGGCAGATAGAACTTGATGGAGAATCGGGTGATTCAGATGCATAAAGTTTAATACTTTGAACAACAGTTTTAAGTTCTTCTTTGGGTTTTGAGCATTTAGGGCACTTTGATTGGATAAAACCAGGATAACCGCAACCATAACATCGTATTGAAGATTTTCTTTCTGGTCTAGAGCTGACAGATTTATCGAAATCGTTCGATCTTGGCTGATTAACTTCACGAGGATGGGAAGTTTTACATTTTCTTTCAGGGTGAAAGACAACATTTTCTTTGAAGAAGGGTTTCTTCACAATAGCAGAAACATGTTTCTTCATGCCTAATTTCACAGTTTCATAAGCATCAAGCTTTTCAGCGAGTTCAAATGGTTTGTTTAGTTCTGACCAATAATCTACGAAATGTTCTTTAAACTCTGGAGGGGTTCTCCTTTTAATTTGATCTGCGATTATCAATTCTTTTAATTCTTCAAAAGTAGAAATGTTCAATTCTGTGGTCCATCCTTCAAAATAGGATTTTAATTCAAAAGTGTAATCTTTCCATGTAATTTCTGCACTTTTTCGATGTTGTACAAACAATTGTCGGAACCTATCAGCGGTGAGCCGATATCTTTTCAGAAGCATTTCTTTGACTTTGGCATAGTCTTTAGAATCTTCTTCATTCTCCTTCACAATCATTTGATTTATTTCAGATGGTAAGGATCCGATTAGGTATGGGATCCAGTTGGTTTCCGGTATGTTAACAAATTTTAACTGTCGCTCAAACATGGTAAGATCAAGTCCGATTTCGTCTTCTTTTGGGTTGAATTTTGGAAGAATTCGACTGAGGTCAAATTTAGCCTGATCAGTTACTTCTTGAGAAGAATTGGCATGAGTCATATTTCTAGAAACTCCTGCTTCGATTCTTGATTTTTCAAGTTCGAATTGACGTTCAGCTTCCTTTTCAGCAGCTACAGCCAAGCGTTCGGCTTCCTTTTCAGCTGCTACAGCCATTCGTTCATCAATAATCGATTTGAATAAATTCTTTGTAAATTCTTCGTCGTAAGACTCCGCACTCGTAATCAGTTGCTTTAGTTCTACCACTTTTAGACCCTCCGTTATCTGCAATCCCAGTTCGGTTGCTAGATTAATCAAATCGTGCTTTCTTCCTGTTCCCAAATAGGCCCTTTTAAAAGTTTTTTTTTTTTTAAAGTCCTAAATTCTAATAAATGTTCGATGACACAAGTCTTATGTTTTGGAGAAAAAACCTAATTTAAATTTGGATATTTTGAAAACATACAATAATCAATTTTAACACAATATATCTAAAATATTAAATTTTAATATTCACCCTGTGGCAACATTAATTTTAGTAAAACTAAATTTATAAGAAGTGCAAATTTGACAATAAAACACAATAATCAAATTCAAAATTTTAAGAAAAATTGTTTTAAAAGTTAGTATTTCAATTAAAAATTATATGCAACTTTATTTGACAGCATTAATGATATATTTCATTTACCAAGAGTAATTAATAAATTATTATTTCTCTTTCAAACCAAGAAAATACTCTTCTGAAATGAAAAGCAATCCTATTTTGAAACCACAAATATTCTTCCACATTATGATATACTTTTCATTATTTCAAAACAGCAGGAAGTTAGTAATAAAATATGCCTTTGGTTTAAAAGAATAAATAAGCTATGATCTCATCATCTGACTGGATTGAAAAATCTCACTATCACTTTCAGAATAAAATATATTATACATTCAATGCGAATCACTTCCTTTCAGCGCTAACTCTATAAACATTTGCTAGAGCTTGATCATTTGAAGAGAGAAAAAAAATAATCTGCTGAGGAAATTTATGAGAATTAAACTGAAAATACTTTTTCAAGGACATACGCAACAGCGTTATGCGTTGATCAGCAGTTTTCTCTCTCTTCAAAGCGAAAGTATAATTTTTGACGATTGAAACACACAGTGGGAACAATATATGCAATAGGATTATTGTTAAATTAGACTGAGATATATAAAAATGTTTTTACACAAAATATAATATGAAAATGAGCACAAAATAATAACCTTTGCAATTATTGCGCTAAATAGAAAAAACTTAAATGTTCAGAATAAACTACAGAAATTAAATAAACACTTAATAATATGAATTCTTATCATACGATTCATTTTGAATACCAGGAATAACCAAGAGTATATTGATGCATACACAAGTATTTTAATAACTTTGTTCCAAAAATACTTTTTTCATTGAGTCTGAAAGATGTTAAGATTTAAACAACGTTTGAAGTTCAAACATTTTCACAATATTCAAGTTCAACTTTCAATTAAATGCAATATCAAAATTTAACTTAATGTTTTGTTAACGTTAATTTTCATTACTAATAACTTGTCACTGGATAGGACATCTGATTTCTGTTATATTATGAAATTCTGAATATTTGTACTTACTGCGAGGTTGCAGATTCTTTCAATGGTATTTTCCAATACTTACCAGGATGGTAGAAGTATCCTCATAAGCTCACACAGAGCAAGAAATTTTCTTTCACACAAATTAATTCAAAATAACTCACACAGAGCTGCAAAATAAAAATGAGTTGGACCGTGGACATTAAAAGTTATTCATTTTTAAATTCGAAGGCCGCGCGACGTTTGGGCGCCAATTTTTATGTAGCAACTATTTAAAAATTTCGGCTAGCTCTAAAAGAAAATAATCTTATGAAAAAAATATTAAATAAACAAAGACAAAATTAATTTGGGGAAAACAAAGTTACTTTTAAACTATTTTTAATTAACAAATAAACAGTCACTACACAAAAGACACTTCACATTACACAAAATTAATATTTACAGTAAATAAAAATAGTTATAATTAATGTTACAAACGGGGGGGGGAATAACTCAATCCCACACAGGGTAATGTCCATCGTCCAACTGATGAATATCATGGCAAATATACTCAGCAAGGGAGGTGGCGCTGCAATCATCCAATGGGATCGTTACATTAGCCATTTTGTTTATAGAATCCTTTTTAAAGAAAAACTAAATCATGATAATATTGTCAACGAATTTGCTAAAAACATGTAAATTTTTTTTTAAATATTCACATTGTTAACCTATTCTAGTTACTCGCATAACCAAGTTATATTTATGAAGTAATTATTTTCTTTATTTGATTTATTAACATTTTTGTGTGATTGAAATATTAACTTTATAAAAGTAATTTAATTATTTATCATTTTCATATTTTCCTTTATTCCTAACTATACCAAATTGTGCGATGCAATAAATAGCAAAATGCAATAAACTATTTTGTTGTACGAAATTTCTTTCAAGGCCCCACAAATCAACTTTATTTATTTATTTATTTAAACAAAAGCACACTACAGAGAGAACTCCAAGAAATTCAAGAATCAAGTGTAGCTTGGAAAAAGAGGGACATCCTTTCAACCCCACTGTTGGAACAAACCAAGATTTCACCGAAATCTCTGCTAAATTTAATCGTTCCACCTTCTAAGCCAGCGGGAGTGGTCACCCCTAAACTTTCTCGAAAAAGGTGCTGTTTCCCCTCCCCCCGCGTGGATAAAAAAATTCGAACCTATTGTAACCCAGGATCCAATGACTATCAGAAAATATTTAGGTAAAAAATCAAATTCGAACAGATGCGTTCCGATTAAATGAATACCGATTTCTACTCTTTCTTGGCTCAAGGACAATCCTTCCGCGTGCACAGATTGCTACCAAGTACGCATGCGCATGGAGAATCGGATGGAAAAAAGCGCCAAGCAAGAGTCAATAAACATCGTGCACAGAAGATTGCGTTCAATACGCATGCGCGTGGAGATGACAGACTCGTTGGAGATGCGCTTATACAGACCGACAGACAGTCAACCTTTTGACGGATTTGGCTCAAAATTTTATACGGACCCACATTCATGATGATAAAATCGTGTACCAAATTTTATTTATCTAGCTATTCAAGTTTTCGAGTTATAGTGTTCGCATGACCTCGGACAGACAGACAGACTTCCCGTGGACGGATTTTGTCCAAAATTTGATAGAAACCTACAAATTATGTGTCAAGTTCACATACCAAATTTCATCCCCGTAGCTCTAACAGTTTTCGAGCTATCGTGTTCACAGACAGACATAATTCCCAAATTGCGTTTTTCGGACTCTGGGAGGTCTAAAACGTGGATATTCGTCAAAATCTCGAGTTCGAATTTGTTGACGATTACAATACTTTCTCTTTGTATACGAGAAAGTAAAAAGGTCAAGATATTAATGCACAAGAGTTAAAATAAACATACTTTTGAGTCCCTGACTCAGCAGAAAGTAGCTTCAAATCAAAAAATAACTCTTGCACAAAACATTACGGACATTTTATTTTTAGAAAAGCGTTCTTCGAGAATTCACACAAGAATTCTTTTTAGAATTTTTTTTTACATTGGAACACAAACTTCAGTAGAGAATGCCAGTTTCACAACTCTTAAAAAATAAATACAGCGATGCGCGCTTTTACCAGTGCTGCCAATTGTGTGAACCCAACACCCACATTAGGGTACGATTTAAGCTTTAAAAACTGTTCTGGAAAGAGGCATCTGTTTCTATCTTTCAGAAATGACACACAGATATTCGAATTACAATATTTTTTTAACTGCATGCTTTGTCTGGTAGTCTATGATACACTGAATGATGCCTTTTTTACTTTTCAGTGGCTTCCAGACACGCAATTTTCGGTAAGTATCGATACATTATTATGCTTAATGAATAATAGAAATATTATAATATCGACTTGAATCATTTGCAAAGGTGTTACGAAATCAGAACCAAAGGATGAATGTAGGAGGAATTATTATGATCCCGCCGATCCCCCAATTCTGTGGGGAAAGGGTGGGAGGTTAAATCCCAAACTCCGCCTACAGGTAAAAATGCTTCATCTAAAGAACACTCTAGGGGTAAATGCACCAAAGATAAAGAAGGAGAAACAGGAGTTAAAACTAAAGTATTTATTTACTAAAAGAGCATAATATGAAATGAGAAAAGTATTTACACAGGTATTATTTACACTTGAGACAAGAGGGATTTAGGGTTTGCTTACTTATGATATCAACATACACCTTGTTAAAAGGTTTAGTTATAGCCATCGCCGCCGTGCTAACAGGGAAAAGATCCCCGTAGCTCGTTAGGCTCACCAATCCTACCGCATGACCGTTCCGTTTGATTTCAAAAAGTCATCTCCTGAAGATTCAAACATTACCCTGGTTTTTTTTAACGGAGAGCTTACACCCGCGCATCACGTGATTAGCACGAAGAGACCGCGTGATCGTTATCTTCCGATATCTTTCCGCTGACACAACAATTATTCAAATGAGCTTGTTCGGAAAGCGAAAGAGTATTATTAGGAAGGAATTAAACTTACGCTTTTAAGCTAGACTGGGAAAATACAATTCCTACATGAATACTAAATTTGGAATTCCTTCTGAAGGTTTATTATTTGCAAGATAGAATTGAAGTTTCTCATAAGGGATGCAAAATAATCAAATTATATCTCTTAATATACGGGAATTGTGGAAGCTGGATTACAAAGGAAATCTCTCGTCTGCGTGCGTGCTGAGCGAATAAAATTTTCATATGAAACATATTGGAATAACTGCACTTGAGTTATTTATTTTTATTTAAAAATAAGAATGAATCTTTATATATATGTTACTCGCCAGTTAGTTATATTATGGTGAATTATTTATTTGGAGGCTAAATGCATATGGAATTTATATGCGACTTTATTGTCATGTGTCAGCATGCCGTTTGGGGTAGAGGATTTGTGGCTTCTACAAAAATGTATGGACAACAAGTAAGGAAGTATGTCTCCAAGCTGGCGGCGCATCGGAGTGGCGGCAAAGCGGATGTTTGGGGTAGAACGGCAAACCGCTTTTAATTCTAGATTATTTTTATTTTGCATTTCATTTTAGGAATGGGAAAAACCTACCTGTTTAAACCGAAAACCGTTTTTTTTTTTGTTTCGGTTAACCGGTTTAAGCAAAAAAAGAGGCACTTTGTTATTGAGAAATGGAGAGTCTATAATATAAACACAGCCTGGAGGCCTCTAACGCTTCAGGGACGCGGGCGTGGCTCGCCCAGAAGGGAACAGGAAAGGGGTTTCTTTTTTTAGAATTCGGAGAGGGAGAACAAGGATTTCTTATAATTCGGAGAGGTTTCCGAAGGGGGAAGTGAATTTCCTTTATCTTTGAAAGAGAAAGACTGTTGGTGAAAAAAATGGATAGGGAAGATCCCACTGCAAGGAAACGAAGGTTAGCAAGAGAGAGATTTGCACGATGGAGGGTGAGACAAAGACATTAAACAGAATTCAAACCGCAAATATTTAATTAATTAGAATTAATTTATTTTTACACTTCTCGGAGATCTTTACTTTCGTTTCCGTTGAAAAGGTCCTTTCTTTTTCGTACTTAATTTTGGAATTGAATATTTGCATATTTTGCAGAACGAAAGTTAGTGTCAATTGATTCATCATTTCTGTTTTTCATGCTTTTTTTTTACTATTATTTCTTAAGCACTCCGCCAATGTGCATGAGATGTTCTTCAACAACTTTCGTTAATAAATCTACGACAATCATATCCGAGATGTTGTTGGCAAGCTGCACAAGTCTTCTAGTGACTATTAAGAGCCCCCCTTTCCCGCAGATCCCACTAGAGTTGGGTTGATACTCGGTTTTGCTGTATCAGGTACAGGCTGATACTTTTACTTGATACTTTTGTACCTGATACAGCCGGTAACCGATACCTTCCCGACGGGTACTGGGTATTCCGGAATCGGATAGTGATATAATATTTACCTACCTACTTCGATGATCATTCTCGATCGATATTTTCCTGCAGTCTTATGCCGTGATGAAATCCTATCGAATCTTTTCCACAAAACTAATGCACTCAACCCAACACGTACCAATCCCAGCTCGGGAATCCTCGCCTACGCATTCCAATACAGTTAACGAATAACAAATCCGTTTTCCTACTTCCCCCCCACCCGTCTATGCCTTCAAACCCAAGGCCACCTGCACTTCATTAATACCTCTACCGAAAACGCGAAGAAATTCCAACCAGGAACTGATCCAATGTATCTATATGATACTGTGCATCATATTGATACTTTGTATCAATCTGATACTGTGTATCATATGGATACTTTGTATCATGTTGATACTTTGTATCA
>BGPR01002170.1:88504-130317 GCA_013235015.1 Araneus ventricosus | reverse complement strand
TCATTACATGCTGTATTGCTTGTAGTAAAATCCAAATCTTAATTATTTGCTATTACAGAAAATTGAAGCATTTCTTAACTGTTGAAGTTACTTGTAGATATATTTCATTTTAAGTATCATTTCCTCATATTTATTGGATGTTGCGTTTTTCAGATAATTCAAACCTAAAGAAGGAAAAAAATGAAGATGAGACTGACTATGGAGCAAATTTTAAATCCAACACAACAAACACTTCCACTTTTAGCTTTGGTATCAAATCAATGCCTACCCCGACTTCTTCGGTTTCTTCAATTGGATGCAACAGCAGTTCAAAGGAAGGAAATGATGCTGGCAGTGAAGAGAATAAAACGCCGGCTCCTTTTTCCTTTGGATATTTTAGTAAAACAGCCAATCAATCTAATTCAGACAAGCCTTTCTCTTTTGCTTGCACCCCTGCAGCAAAACCAGAATCAGGTAAATGCCTTCTTTCCAACCAGTTATTTTTTTAATCAAAATTCTCTTAGTATGTAGAGTGTATATGGAGCTAATGTGCCGAATACAAAAGCTCCTCTGATCTGGCCGAAGCCGTACAGAATTTTGTAAATGTAGCCCACTTGGCACAAATGCAGCCAACTCCTTCTCCAAAACAACTTAAATGTTATTGTAGGCCTGAGTTTTCGCCGTCACTTCATGACAAATAACACGAAAGGAACACAGGAAGAGCTCCATACCAACTCTGGAAGTCAAACGTGAACACATGAGCTTTTTAAGGATGCAATAGAACCTTTTTTTGAAAGGCGAATAAAATACTAATTCAGAAATATCATTTTGGAAAATGTCGTCTTTTCCCCAAATTTTACATTTTAATAAAATATGTTCATTGATCTCAAGTTATTCACCACATGGACAGACTCCTTCTTTGCCGAATAGTCTCGCTTGATGTGAACCACACACTCCGTGACTTGTCAACACTTAGTTATAGTAGAAGTCGCTGTATAGTCTATTAAATTTAACTTCTTTGAAAAATTTCTTAGTCCATGATCCCTTTGCTGAATTACTCCATCTTTCTTGCCATTTCGTAGCAAGTTTTCTCCATCAATGTTACTTTATTAGCTGTGTATTCTCGGCGTGAAATGCATGCTTTGGTCGTCTGGTGTTCTGTCGTTTGATTATTAACTGTTGGAAGTGCTGGGATAAATTAAATTATTGATAAAGTTTAATATTGAGTAAGATTTGTATTTATTAAAATGGATTTAATGAATATTTAATCTGCGCAGCTGTACCATAGTTTTTCACATATGGTAGCAGAGAGACACTTTTAAAAATAAATATACTTTATTGAAGCTGCATCAGATAAAAAAAACTCCTCAAAATAAAGCTAGCTAACTGACTACAATACATAGTGTCCAACAACTATTATCAAACAACAAACACTTCTAGTTACATGCAAGCACAAAAATTGTTTTTAAATCCCACCAGGTGGCATGATCTGCTTGGAAATTACAACCTATTGCAACAGGTGGCATGATTTCATTGGCTACTGACTGGATGACATCACCTGATGTTCATCAATGGCAACATGTCACGCTGCCTTTTATATGTAACTGCAAGCAGAATAGATATTTATTTACATTTTTATATTTCATGACCTGGGAGAACAGCTGGGCAAATTAAATATTAATTAAATCCATTTTAATAAATACAAATCTTGCTTAATATTAAAACTTATCAACAATTTATCCCAGCACTTCCAACAAATTCCCCCTTTCTCCCAGATCGGAAAATATGTTCACAATATTTAGCAAGTTTATCACCTGAAATTGGCTTTGTTAATAAATCAACAATATTCCAGAAACATGCAATAATTCAAATTTTTCCATTTGTAATAAATCTTTAACAAAATGATAATGAATATTTATATGTTTACTTCTAATGTTTTCAAAATTATTTTTACAATAATAATAAATAACACTTTGAAAATCACTGTATAAAGTAGGTTTACACATCTGTAAATTTAAACTTTTAGAATTTTCATTATATACATAATTTAACCATGATAGTTCTTTTAACAGTTTCTGAAATAGCAATGTATTCTGCCTCCATACTAGACAATGCTATGCATTTTTGTTTCTTTGTTCACCATGATATAGGTATGTTTCGGGAAAATATGATGAAACCACTGAATGACTTTCTATCATCCCTGTCAGATGCCCACGAAGCGTCGGAATAAGTACATAACAATTTACATCCACTAATTTCGAAAGGGATGCAATACTTTGTTGTTCACTTAACATAGTTGAGTATTTGACATAGAAGTTTCCAGTGTTTTAAGGTAGGATTCGAATTATACCGAGATGACTGATTAATTGAAAATAAGATGTTGTGTCTAGTCCTAGTGGCTAAAAATAGCAGTGACCCAATTAGATTTCTGTATGGCAGTTCTCCTTCAATAGAAGGTTCATTGTCCTCGCCTTTTTTTAATTATTTGACCTGGCGACATAGGCAATTTGCATCTTACAAAAGGAATATCTTAAAAAATTTCTCCTAACTTATTAATATAACTCCTTGATGAATCACCCATTTATTATTAATTTTCTCAAATTCAATTCCTAAAACTTTTCTAATAGAACCTAAATCTTTAATTGTAAAAGATTGGTTACCTTTGACATTTCTGAACCATTTTGGGAGAATAATATTAAATCATCCACATAAATTAATAGAACAGTTTTCTTATTATATATATATATATATGAAATGTTTTCGTAATTGTAGTCGTTAAATGATTAAACAGCCGAGTTGAATTCAAAATTTTTAATTATATCTTTTACTTCTTTTCTTAACTCACATTTATTCTCTGTGACAGACTGAGGAGGGTTAACCTGATCTTCAGTGGTCTGAGAACAATGGGAGTTTATTTGTTTACATTCAGAAATATGTAAAGAAATGTTTTGTTTGTTTTTATCATTTGAATGATTTTTATCATTTTGACTTTTATTTAAGTTTTTTCCATTTTGACAAATTTTTTGTTTACTGCAGTCTATAGTTATGTCATATTTTGACAATTCTGGCATTCCTAGGATTATATAAGGTAAAGTATGATCTAGAACATACATAGTCACATTTTTGTTTATGGTACCAATTTTTAATGAAAATGTACATGTTTTAGTTAGGCTAATTGTACCCCGGGTTTGCTGCACAACTATACCTTGAACATTTTTCATTTTAAGATGGTTTTTTGTCACTAAATCACGTGGGATTAAAGAGATAGTTGAACCAGTGTCTAAAACTCATGGCAACAGGTTTCTTTTGTAGTATCCGGATACTGTAGGTAATTGCCATTGTTGATTTTCCTCCTTTGGAGGGTCAAAGTTAGGTGGAGCAGGATTGGGAGATGGTAATTCTCCTGCAGAAAGTCCGAATGGGCAAGTTTGTACCCAATGATAAGTATTGGCAATGCCTTGCTTTGTGCAAAGCCAGCATGGTGAAGGTGGCAGTTTGTTTTGAAAATGGGTGTTAGCATTACTAAAAGGTCTGAAATTTTGCCTAAATGGTGGAGTTTGGTAATTGTTATTTTGCCTGGGAGGAGAATTTGGTTGAAAGTTATTTGGCCTAAAATTTTGCCTGGGTGTAAAGTTATGGGGCTTAAAATTTCTTGGCTGCCATTGGTTACCATTAACAGAGTTTGTTTTTAAATTTTGGGTGGCAGAATGGCTAGAGTTAATTTGATTTTCGTCTGATTTTTGAATTTTGATCAATTTTGAGGCCGTTGTAAGCCATTCTGTGGGATTGTTAGGGGAATTTATCGCCAGAAGTTGTCTTAGATTAACTGGCAAGCCATCCGAAAGTCCCTCAAGTATCATGCTTGTAGCTAAATTTAATTGTCTGCCTATTTTTAATTTTTCTTGGAAGTATAAAGTTATATCATCACCTTCTTTAAATGATTTCGAAGTGAAATCAGTCAAATTGACTAGGTTAGGTGAGATGTACCTTTCAGTTAAAAAGGAAATGAATTCCTCCCAAGTTTTAATTGTATCGTAGGAATTTACATATTCAGTTAAGGCATTGTCTTTTAAGTATGCTGTTATGTTGTTCAATTTCCATTTATCATCCAAGTTATACTCTTGACATTTATCATTAAAGTATTTAAGCCAAGAATTTACATTCATAGAGTTATTCGGGTCAAAGGGAATGATATTGACAGAATTAGTAGCCTGCATTACAATATCAGATTCATCTGGTTTAGCATTTGTTTTGTCATTCATTTTAACTATTTTACCAGACCTTAAATACATGCAGGAAAAAATTTAATACAAGTTAGGGAAAACAATTTTAAATTTAAGGGAATTTTAAAATAAGTACATGTTAAACTATTTACTTTAATATTGCAATTAAATACATAGAATAATACTACTTTTCAGTATAATTTCACGAAAATTCAAATACTAAAATTCAGAAATAATTATGTTTGAAACAATAAACAACACACTCAAAAAATATAATGATACTAAATAAATTCAAATTAATGTTTCAAAAGAATATATTTCATAATTTACCAAAAATATACTGATCAGTATTATGTTTAATATCACAACCAAAACAAAACTATTTATCAAAGAAAATATATTATAAATGTAAAGCAATTTAAAATAACATCATTAAAAACAATGAAGATCATGACACTTTGTTATTATTTCCCTACACACAGCAGCTGCTTTTTTTGTGCACTTTATTAATTAAAGAAATATGTAACTTCTCTATTTTCGTTGAAGCATTTGACCAAATTTTAATCCACAGTGATACCGAAACGTTAGCACATTGTAGAACACCACTTGAATTCTTGCACTTTTAGATAATGGAAAAACACATAAAGATGAACACGATGATTAAAAAGAAGGCGGCACTATAGAAATCACTGTAGACAAAAATTTGAAGAGCACATTCGAAGAACAGAACTTTTGCTGAAATAAAGGCTTCAAAACTACTTGAATGAAGAAAGCATTAACGATAAAATTTGAAGTAACATGAAGATGGACGAGTAGAAATTTAGAATGACGACGTGGATGCTTTTCTCAGTAATGTCGCTATTCGGGCGTGAACGACGATTTTGCTGGACTTCGCTGTTGTTTAGCTGAATGGCGGCTCCGAAACCCATGTACGGGGTCTCCATAAACAAAGGAGATGCTGGCGACTCATTGAAAGATCAGACTTTAAAAAGGTGAAAGGCAGTCCATTTTCATCATGGAAGAGACGATATTTGTTTAAATCTTCTTTTATTGAGGCATCAGGCGTTATTCTTCATAGGTAAAGCACTTAATTTTTACGTAGCTCCATGACCAGATTTCAGAAGTTTACGCCCGCGTGGCGCGTTGTTGTTGAAAGCTTACATGCTGGCGTGAAAAAGGGCAGAAATGAATGCGCAGAACGCTTAAGTACCCAGAAGAGGGATTTTCCCCTTTAGAACCCGTGATTAGAAAAGAAAGTTGTAGTGCGTTAAATATGATGAAAGTAGAAGTATTTAAAATGAGGTGTCGTTAAGATTATTTAGGAAAGTTAAAAAATTAAATTATCACATATATATATATATATATACAATTTAAATTAAATAGCTTATTAAAACCAAAATTTTCTAACACATGCAGTTCCAGATGCCACTCGTGTCCGGCTTGTGGAAGACCATACAAGGCCTTTTTTAAGTAACCAAACTTGAGACTTATCACAATTATTTTCAAATTTAGAACTTTGGGGTATTTCCCTATAAGTTTCCTCTTTAAGACCACCATATAAATAAGCACATTTTACATCTAGGTGCTTATGGACACAACCCATGGAAAACTAAACTAAAAACTCTTCAAAATAAAGCTAGCTAGCTAACTGACTATAATACATGGTATCCAACAACTATCATCAAAACAACAAACATTTCTAATTACATGCAAGCACAAAAATTGTTTTTAAATCGCAACAGGTGGCATGATCTGATTGGTAATTGCAACAGAGGTGGCATGATTTGATTGGCCATTGCATCAATTTCTTCTACTTTTTCATTAGCCTCCTGCTCTGTGAATGCCATCATGTGATTGATTTGCTTTTGCACATCATCGTCGCTGAGAGACATTTTGAATTTTTTTTTTTTTTTTCCTGTAAACGTACAGCTTCTTTTTCAGTAAACGATGCAGCTGACTGTAATTTTTTAAAAAATTACTATTTAGATGCAACATTTGCAAACGTGTTTAAATACCGTTGAGCCAAGCTAGTTGTTATTTATATGCAAAGCTTTATTACTTTAATATGATCCAGCGTTATAACAGTACTAAGTAAACACATTAGTCTATAAAAATCGCAGGATGCAGCAGAAAATAGACTTGCTTCCAACCGGTGGGATACACAGTCAGAGGGTTAATCAGTGGAACCTGGTCAATTCAAAATTTACAGAACTACAGTAAAAATCCAGTTTATCCTAAAATTTAAATTAAAAATGAGGGTTATCTAAAAATAAGTAAGAAAGAAAAAAAAATACTGCCATTTTTAGTTTAAAAATTTTCAAAGATTTTAACTTTTAACAGTTTTACTCAGTTATAAATAGCAAATGAATAAACAGTAAGTAACCTATTAAATAAAGTGGTAATAGTTGTAGCTTTAAAAAAATTGAATAACAATTTTTTTAATTAAATAATTGTAATAAACAGTGATTCACATCTCATGAGTTCAAAGCTTTAATAATAATAAAAAAATTGTTACTTTTTTTTATTAAATGCAATCTTTGTATATAAAAGGCAAATACCATGACTTGCTCATTACGAAATCTCCCAAAGCACTGGGACTTGAAATTTGGCAGGTGTTTGTTTTCACGGAGTAGGTGCTCACTAAGAAAGGATTTTTCTAAATTTTTGAATTAGAATTTAAATTATTTAAAAATTACTTTAAATTTTAAAGTTTTTCCGGAATAACTTCGGATCCTATTATCGCTAAAAACCATTTTTACATAATCTTAAAGATTTTTTAAAAAAAAAAAAAAACTTTTCAATGACACTTATCTTATTTCCATGCAACATTTTATTAATTTTTAATTAATGTTTTAAAACATGAATTGTAACAATGTTTTTATTGTTGTAGATAAAATTCAAACCATCTCATTATTTCAGCAAATCTTTTATTCACCCACTTTTGCAATTGTTACTGTTGTGATAGTATAAATTGTTTTCTTGAGAAATTAACTCCAAAGCAGAATTTTCACTTTATTATTCATTGCATTCCTGAAATATTTTATCGCACCTGCTTCCAATGTTTTTATAAAGCGTGGCAATAGATATTTGATTTCCGGTGTGTGTGTTTTTATTGTGTGTGAGGTAGACTGAAATGATTTTCATCCTTTCTTCAAACATTTAATCTCGTGCTTTCCTGCCATTTTAAAATTATGAGGCATGAAAACGCTTTCAATTTTTTGTATATTGCATTATAGGTAATTTTTTATTAAAATTTTGGTTTGGCTTAAGAGTACAGTACTGCCACTAAACTTGAATTTCCTCAAGTGATAACTCGTCAAATTTGATATTAGAAACTAGAAATTACAAAAAGGCAATAGTGTTTGGGAAAACCAACTAATTTTTAAATTTTATTGTCTACCTCCTATACTCCCAGGTCTTTGGGATGTCTATGAATTTTTTGCCGCCTCACTTCTTGTAAACACTGGTTCACAAGGGTGTTCGGCTTTCGCGCCCCAATTCAGCATTAATCATTCTACTGATGAGTGAAAGTTATTTGAAACTCGGTTTGTAAGTTTCGTTAGCTGCGATGCATCATACAGAATTGTATCGCTGGCATTCTAAAATTTACGTCTTTAAATATTTTACTATCTGTCAAATACAATCAAATATTCAGTTTCCCCCCCCCCCCCATCTTTGTTGAGTTATCGTGGTTGAAACTGCGACTTGTAATGCTATAATTAATATAAAATAAAAATTAAACTGGCGAACCAGCTCTGCGCCTAAGGCGGCTAGTATGGTATAAAATAAAACAGACTAGGCACAGGGTGCAACATTAAACTAATGTAATAAATATAAAATTAAAATTAAATAAAATGAATTATAGGCAATATTTTAACATTAATAGGAAATTCAAGCGAGAGGGGGGGGGGGAAATTTGAATTAGCCAGATACCTTTTTAAACTGGGAATATGGATTATCTCTTTCTTAACTTGCATTAAAGCATGTAAACCATTCTTCAAAGATTCTATCTACATATAATCAGATAAACTATAGTTAATCTTAATATAAATAAAAGTCATTGTGGGTATGTTCCACATCTCCTAAATCACTGGACCGTTTTCCACCAAAGACAAGAGGAAGGTTAATGTCAACTTTTCAAAGTCTGAAAGTTAATTAAACAGTCAGTTAATTAGAAATTAACCAAAACCGTTTTCCCCGGTAGCTGTGAAGCTATTTGTTCCACAGAAAATATTTTTATACCATCTTAAAGTTCATATTTTTATCTTTTCAATGATACAAATTTTATAACTATGTAATGTTTCCTTCAACTTTTATTAATTTTTCAAAATTTAATAAATTGCTAATTACATGCAGACGATTTTGAAATAAAGCAAAGTTAGATACTTTGTTGCTAGGCAACGGTGTGACTTTCAACCACTAGCGTTTTTTTCATTCAAACTGTATTAATGTAGAATAATAAACTATCTTTAAAGGTTATCTCTGGATTAGTAATCTGCATTTAGTACAGGTTGATCTTTGTAGTTAGAAAGCTGTGTATTTGACTGCTAACTGTATAAATTTTTATGCTCTCTTTAATCATTGTATTATATGTTGTTTGAAAGTTAAAAATATGTTCTCATCGTCCAAACTTCTCGCATTTTCATTCAAACCATATTAATTTAGAGTAATAAACAGGCTAACTTTAAAAGGTAAAATTGAAAAATAATAAAGACGAAGGTAATTTTTGTTTTTGATGGAAAAATTGTGACAATTTTTGTGTTTGCCTATGAAGATATTATGACCCCGAGCAATGCTGTGTATATATATATTTATAAAGCAGAATGTAAGCCGAAAAGTTAATTAAAAATTAAGCAACATTTTGTCGTTTTAAAGCAATATCTTTCAAAAATATAATCTCGCAAAAAAAAAAAAAAGATTTTTACACTGTATTAATTTTTCAGTGACACAAATTTCATTTCCATACAATTTGTTTCTCTAATTTTAATAAATTTTTTCAGAATTAATTTTATGCACGATATGTATAATTTTTTATTATTATTATTATTATTGCAGAATCCTTAATATAATAAATGCGAAAGTGTGTCTGTCTGTCTGTCTGTTAAGCTTTCACGACCAAACTACAAAACCAATTTGGTTGAAAATTGGCAGAGTTGTAGCTTGAAACCCAAGAACGGACATAGGCTAGGTGAAATCACGTCAAATTAATTATTTTTGACTACAGACAACAAGTAAATAATTAACAAAGCCCATTGACTCAGCGATTCTCAATGAAGATTATTTTTCAATCAACTGTCACGTGATCCTTCAGGAATGCGAAAACGTGGAATAAATTATTTTTAAAATCAACTATCACATAATCCTTTTTTCCGCTGTAACTTCGGAACAAATTGTCCGATACAGATTATTTTTATACCATCTTAAAGTGCAAAATTTTACCTTTTCAATGATACCAAATTATTTTCTGTGACATTTTTCCATCAATTTTTATTTTTTTAAAGTTTTACGTGCAGACGATTTTGAAATAACACAAATTTATAGCTACTCAGTTGCTAGGAAATGGTTAGACTTTGAGCTAATTTACCTATATTTCTGAAAATTTTGCATATGTTTATAAATATCAATAAAATAAGGCAGAAATTACATGTATCTGTCTGTCTATCGGTTGGTCACAAGAACTCTTCCTAAACGGTGAACGGTAGTGACATGAAATTTACACACGGCATTCTACAGCATATTTCTACGTCAAAGGTGCCATTTTCAACTTTCAGAGTTAATTCATTCTTAAGATATTTAATTAAAGAAAATTAGTCGCTTTTAAGCCTTATGCTTAGACGTTTTTTGCCAATAACTTCTGAAATATTTATTAGACAACGATTATTTTTATGCCATTTTAAAGACCAGAAATTTATCATTTTAATGCTATTAATTCCATTGCGATGAAATGTTTTTTCTGATTGTTATTAAGGTTTAAAAATATTTTTGTGACGTAATTTCTAACAATTCTTTTTATTCTTATAGAAATAAATTCAAGCCAAATTACTGTTTCGCGCGCGGGCTTTTGCCAGTGTTAAAAGTTAATATAAGAAAATATTGCCTTCTTTGACCATAAACAACAAAGGAGACTTTACACAGTGATCCAATGACGTTAGTGAATTATTCTCTCGGTGTTTTGTTTAATTTTCACAGCGAGATATTACAGAATATCCATCTGTAGATACGGTAATGGGCGCTAACAAGGAACATCATATTTTGTAGGGTTTTTTTCATCATCTTTTTTCTTCAACATCTTAGAATTGTCAGGCGCACCTTCCGATAAGCCGAGATTGAAAGTAGGTGTGCCAATACTATTTATACGTAACCTCGATATACCGAGATTCCGCAATGGCACACGGTTACAAATTACACACCTAGGTCCAAACGTCATGAAAGATACTGTTATGACTGTTATAGGGAGAAGAGAGAGTGTTTTAATTCCACGCCTTCTGATAACACCGAAGGATTTATCATTTCAGTTCAAAAGGTAAAAAATCCCTTTAAAAATATCATTTGCCCGGGTCAGGGCAAGACACTGAAAGTGGCAGGCGTATATTTGGAAAAACCGTATTTTTTGCATGGGCAGCTATATGTGGCGTGTTCACATGTGTCCAGCCCACAAAACCTCTACAGCCGTGCAAATAACGTGGTATACAAAAGTATATTAGTATAGATAAACAATTTACATAACTATATCAGCATACATGTACAGTACACTCCTGTCAGCCATCCAATTAAGTATTATCAGCCGTCAGAATTTTTACTTTCCCCTTTCAAAATGCAACAAAACATTTACGTTCGTGAATTTAAAAAAAGAATAATTCAAATTCTTCGTGCATGAAGTCGCGGGTAACAGCTAGTAAGACTATATATGAAAAACTGTTGTCAGAACACATTAATAGAATACTGTAAGAGAAGTTTAAAAAGCAGACAATTAACACTTTATATCAGGAACAACTATTAATTTGGATTAATTTTCTATTTAATTAAACATGGTGAAAATTAGGTATATATTTGACTTGATTGTTTATAGAATCCTTCGGTTCAACTGATATTCTCATTTTAATTTTAAAAAGTTTGAGACGATAAAATGATTTTGAGAGTAATAATATTTTAGATGAAAGTAGTTTTTAAATTAAAAATATTAGACATGAAAGCAATTTCGTCCTGAGCAATGCCAGGTATTTCAGCTAGTAAGATATAAAAGTCAAGAAATGTTGGAAGTGTTCTTGTATTCAGAATCGATACTTTCAGTCAATTTCATGCATCTGTAACAACTTTTTATCACTGACTGAAAAAAACAAACATTTATCTTATTTTGTGTAAATTTCTTTCATTTAAATAATTAATTACGGATCAAATTAGGCATCAGTTTTCATGTGATATTGATTGTTTTATTAACTTTGCTAATTGAGAATCAAAATTTTAAGTCATTGATGAATAAAGGTTATTATTGTTCTTAATAATAATAGCTTTTATTGCCCCTACAGCTGAGAATGAAGAAGCAGAATATGTGCCACCTAAAAATGAATTTGTTGCTGTGACAGAAGAAGATGCTTTCTACTCCAAAAGGTTTTTCTTTTTAGTTACTTTGTCTTTACAGATGTCATATTTTGTTTCTGGGTCATTCCATGTCAAATCAACACACTCTATAAACCTCACCATCTCGGATTTCCATGCAATTTGGCAGAGATGTACTATTGATATAGACTTGGAAAAATACCAAATTTCATCAAGATATGTGGACTCCTTTTTGAATTACAGCAATGTAAATTTTCAAAAATTTGCCCAAAAACCGCAAATGGAAATTTTTTGAATTGCTCTAGGAGCTCTCCTAATTGAGCTGGAGAGCTGGGACAGGTGTCATTTTACAGCATTTTGCATGCTCTTTCCAGTGGTATGCAACATACTATAGGTTAGTATACAAAATTTGTTAAAATTTTAATTTTTTCAAAAAGTACATATTTTAAAATTCTCAAATTAATTCCATGAATAGTTTTTAATGTTGTAAATCACCTGGCAAAATATTAATTTGGGATGACAATGGGTTAATAGTTAAAAAAATTTTAAACTGAAGCTTGTTTTTCATTAATTCCCTGTATTGAGCTGAATAATACAAGAAAGTTAATATTTGCATTAGCGTGAAAATAAATATGAGTGCTAACCTGAAGAAAGAATAGAGTAATGAGTCTAAAATAATTAAATCTTACATGTTTTTGTACTTGGCAGAATACTTATTAACTTTTATGCTGAAAAGTTATTTTTACTTAATCAAATTCATTTTTCTGCAAAACATAGCCGAGCTACCAGTTTCCTTCATAGACAGTGGTGATGTAACCTGATATATCTTCTAATTTCAGTTTATTTGGATATTTTGACACTTCTTTTTCCGAACCCTGCAAATCGTATGAAAAGTATTTCACCAATAATGTTGGTGTAGTTTTGAGAATGAATGCATGATATTGCTTGGTTCCTTGGATAGCCAATGCTTGATCAAGGTGACTGTTCAAGAACAATTCTGATTCAGCATATTTCTATTGGGTTGAGTAGGCAAAATCTAACTTGGTAATATTTTTTACATTCTACTCAAAAACTTGTCGTGGGGTTCGAGTTTGGTTTTTATATAGTCATTGTAAACTAGCACAAGGTGCCAATCTCTTTATTAAATCCCCTATTCCTTCGCAAGATCCTTTTCCATGTTCTGTGACCAAAAAATAACACTCTCCTTTCACTTTAAAATTTTTCTCATGAAAGCAGAAGTTCAAAAAGTTTTACTTATTTTTGTATTGGGTGGCAGACTCGTCTGAAAAATAAAAAAATCTTGTTTGGAAGTTTTTGAAATTTAGATGTCGGAAAGGGTAGGAGTTTTTTTAAAGGTGTAAAAAGCAACTGTGTTGTGCTCTAGGCAGTCAGAAACAACTACGTAACTAACATGTTCAACTTCGTTTTCCTGTTTGAAATATATTACAAAAAGATGGATTGTGACCTGTTGGGGCTTGTCCAGTGATACCTCTGTGCTTCATATTGCTATGCTATAATTTAAAAAAAAAAAAATCACAAGTAACAACAAACTCTTTGAGATATCCTTTTCTGTAATTAAAGAATGCTCCCTGTTTGGCAATGAAGTTGTGCTGAACCAAAGAAGACAACTTGCTGCAGAATAAATCAGTACATTTTTCTGAAGATATCTCTAAGGTTTTTAGAAAGGAAATGATCTCTAGGAAACTTGTCTTTGGCAAACTGAAACCCACTGGTGGAACTTGTTCAATCAAATTTACAGCGAAGGATTCTTTCAAAATTGTACCTACTCAGTTTCACTTGGACAGTAAACACATTTCCCTATATGTTGCAATCAGTTGTTGATGGATTAGAAAGTACTTTTGGTAGGCATTGCTTGTAATTTTTTATGTTGCCATTTGTTTGTTTTAGCGTTGTCTATAATCAATTTGACAAGTTAGTCATACACAAACAGAGTGTGTGCCACTTTGACCAGCTAATACACAATGTTTCGGTCTCAACTCAGCAAATTTAGAGAAACCTATTTTTATGCAAGGAAACTTGCCTTTGAAATGTTTGTAAGCTTTTTTAAAGTATTTAAAACACCTAATATAATGAATGAAATTCTTAAGAAATTAAGATTGAACAAAGAAGGAGCAGTCTAAAGAAGCCACCAGATGAACTTTTCTTCCTTGTGCTGTTCAGAAAACTGCTCCTTCCTTGTTCAATCTTAATTTCTTAAGAATTTCATTCATTATGTTGTGTTTTTTGCATTTTCATTGTTGTCTTGGTTGCTTGCAGCATTAGCATGCTGCAGATGCTTTGTATATATCTTATTTTAATTTTATTTGTATTGAATTGTGTTTTTACCTTTAATGTCATTATTTTATCTGTTTATTGTTAAATTATGAGCTAATAAGTATTGTGCCAAAGTACAATATAATAAGTACAAATATGTACGATTTAATTATTTTAGACTAATTACTGTGTTCTTCCTTCAGGTTAGCATTCATATTTATTTTCACGGAAGTGTAAATATTTGTATTCTTGTGCCTTCTTGTATTAATCAGCTCAATACAGGGAATTAATGAAAAACAAGCTTCAGTTCAAAATTTTTTTAACTATTAACCCATTGTCATCCCAAATTAATATTTTGCTAGGTGATTTACAACAATACAAACTATTCACGGAATTAATTTGAGAATTTTAAAATATGTACTTTTTGAAAAAATTAAAATTTTAATTTAAATTTTGACAAAACATTTTGTATACTAACCTACAGTATGTTGTATACCATTGGAAAGAGCATGCAAAATGCTGTAAAATGACACCTGTGCCAGCTCTCCAGCTCAATTAGGAGAGCTCCTAGAGCAATTCAAAAAATTTCCATTTGCAGTTTTTGGTCAAATTTTTGAAAATTTGCATTGCTGTAATTCAAAAAGGAGTCCACATATCTTGATGAAATTTGGTATTTTTCCAAGTCTATATCAATAGTACATCTCTGCCAAATTTCATGAAAATGTGAGATGGTGAGGTAAATTTTGTTCAAAAACTGTTGATTTGACATTTAATGACCCTTCTTTAAAATTTTCTCAGCATATTATTTGTTGTTCATTTTGCACTCTTAATCAAAAAAACTGTCAGAGGTATATAATTTCATGAATACTAACATTTTTAAAATGCTTAAGTTTTCATATACATCTCAAGTGCATGAATATGCTCTTTAATACATTAGTATATCTGCTTTTTTTGGAAAATATTTTTAACAATCCTCTTTGTTAGTGTATATGCACATTAAAGTTTTGTGTAATTTTTGATATTTTTATGCTTTATCATACTATGAAAATTGTGATCAATATTGGATCCAAAATCTTTTATTGCCAAGTGTACAATTTTTGCACCTCACTCAAAGTGTCGATGGAAATGCGATTTTGCTAGTGTATTGGAAACTTTTAAATACAGCTGTTCTTTAGCTTCATCATAACTTTATTTGCCAAAATCTTTATTTCAAGAAAGAATTCATTTCAGAAGTGTTTCAAACAAAAAGTAATTTTTCATGTCGAGTTCAAATGTTTTATCATGTGTTGCAACTGAGCCTTAATTAGATGCCAAAGATGGCGCTGTTGTCTGCTGTACGTGTGTGTTCTGTATATATTACTGTTGCTGTATTTTGAGATCGCTGAGCTACGTTAATGAACTTTACCATCACTTTGGCGTTAATGTTACGAGCTACTGCTATGATCTGTGCAACGATACACTGTGCTTGTAATGTTGCTGTCCTCGTAACATCAAACAAAAGTAAATTAATGTTTAATACACGAGTTTGCAATATAGCCTATATAGTTGAAATTTATTTTAACTTGAGAGTTTTTTAATTATGGCATGCACAGTGCTTATAAATATCAATTTTTTTTTTTTTGTCCCCTCTTGCACATTGCAGTTTTTCCTTTCGGAGAAATAATCTTGTGATTACCGAGATGATGAATATTTTGAAGAGTAAGAAAATCACCGAGGCAATTATGGGTGCTTTAAAAAAAAAAAAAACGTCAACATTTAATAAGTGTAGGAAGACACTCAATTCTTGTGTTTTGCTAAAATGTGTGAGTTTTTCTATTTAACACTTTATATAAAATAATTATGTTTTTCAGGTGCAAGTTATTTTTCAAGAAAGGTGAATCGTATGCAGAGAGGGGTGTTGGCAATCTTTACTTGAAACCTATCAATGGGAAAACACAGCTCCTCATTAGGGCAGACACGAGTTTAGGTAAGGTGCAAATGTGTAATTATTTATGAGCTACGACTATTTATATGCATTACTTATGTGTTGAATTAATTTGCACTGCGGGTATGGATTATAAACCACTTATTTATGGAGGGTAGGTGCTATTATCGTTGTGATGCGAAATTAAAATCGTTTTTTGAATGTGCGATTTTAGATTGGTTTTTATATCTGTTTTATATGCGTGTATTTATTTCGTATTTCTTGTCATTGTGGACATGCGTTGCTTTTGAAGTATGTTCTGACCTAGTTTCTTCCAATGCAACTGTTGGCTTCTTGATTGGCATTCATAAGACTTCTTCTAAGACTAAACAAACATTTATTAGAACTTTAAAACACAACTATTACACTTCATATCTGCGTACATCGTAAGATCATTCAACCACACTCGTCTCTCATTTTAAATCAAATTCAAAGTAAGTCGACATCAGACCGTTGCCACTTATCTGGTATCGTACACTGTTATAACATTAAATAAGTTGAACTCGTGCTTTTGTCAGACATAAATATTAAACATGCTTATGCAACTTTTTTTGTTTCAGGCAACATTCTGCTTAATATCGTGTTAAGTGCATCCTTGCCGATGTCTCGGACCGGAAAGAACAACGTCCTCCTGGTGTGCGTTCCTAACCCGCCCGTGGACGGAAACAAAGCTGATTCCAAAGAAGCCATTCCAATGCTGATTCGCGTCAAGACGTCGGAGGAAGCGGACGAACTACTAGAGACTCTTAATAAACACAAGTCGTAATCTAGCAATTGGTTCAGCTCTGTTAAAACAACATCCTGCTTTTATCATATCTCTGTCTCTGTAATTGGATTTACTTTTCATTTAAAGTCTTTTTACATGTAAAATAATCATCCAAATAAAAGCAATTTGGCATATATGAGGAATCGGTTTCTTTTTTAACCTCTTTCCATACTTTAAATGGCATTTTCTATTTATATTAATGTTTGAAAACATTTTAAGACTTCTAATTAAAAAAAAATGTATTGTTGACAGGTTGTTAGAAACAGACATGACACATTTCTGCGGAAACGCGGATTTCCGCTTTATCGGTATCGAATTTGATCATTCTTAGGGTCGATGCAAATCTGCATTAAAATTTTTTTTTAATGTGTTGGGAGGGGGGGTTGCTCCCGCAAACAAAAACTGTGCGCTATGTGAAAATTTTGCGTATGGCTCTAAGGTGAAAGGATTTCGAATTCATAAGATATTGCGTAATCCTGCCGAAAGCCGTTCAGCATCCGAGTTATGTATCGATATTTTGTTTCACTTTGGGGTCAAAGTTTAGCAATGAGAAGGAATGCCTGAAGGTTGTATTCTTTTCTTTCTCGTTTCGTTCCATTCAATCGGAATTCATTCCGAATTCTGAAAGAAAATCAACCCACGAATTACTTCCAATCCGAATTTCGTGAGAATAAAGATCGTTGGCTCTCTGTGAAGGAATCCATTTCATTTTCGCGTTCTCTTGAACATTCTTTTCTTCATTTTTGTTAGTTATTTCGATTTCAATTTTGTTAGTTTTCGTTCCTTAACGTTTGTCTATCAACACAGGCATGACACATTTGTGTGGATTTCGGCATCGAATTTTGTCATTCTTGGGATCGATGTAAATCTGCATTAAAAATTTTGGTAATGCGTTGGGGCAGGGGAGGAGGATTCGCTCACAAAAGACGTGAATAGCACGCAAACAAAAACTGTGCGCCGTGTGCACATTCAAAATAATATCAGATTGATAGATAAAAGATTGTTTACGTTTGATACGATTCCGTATTTATGAAGTTCAGCTTTTTTTTGTTCCAGGTCTGTGTCATATCTGTAAAAAGAGTAGCCAGAAAGTGAAGTGTAAATTTTTGCAATTCAGTCCCATGGCCACCTTTTAATGCTGTTACCATGGTGATGCAGTTCTGAAAATGACCATTTCAACATCAAATGTATTTTGGGAAATTGCATTGGTGATGCTTGTTTTAAATTGTTTTGTTATCTAAATTTAAATCAATTACTACTGAGATTGATTTTAGTTTTGAAAGCTGAAACAAAGATAATTTTACCTCCTGGCTCTGAGTGTTAAGGAGATGAAGCTTTTGAAAAAGGCCATGTATTAATAGAAGATGCATTAAAATAAATTCTGCTAAGAATAATGTCTTGAATATAAAGTTCAACATTTTTAGAAACATTCACAATAATGAATTATCTTATAATAAAATATACAAGCCTGTTTTATGTATCGGAAGATTTATTTATTTTTTTAATTACAAATACTTTTCATATTATATGTATTTCATGACGCAGAAGCTTTGTATTTTATAAAGCAGTGAAATTAGTTGAAGATTCCTGAACAGAAGCTCATACTGGGAAGCTGTATTCAGCTGAATATGTGTTATACATTTCATGAAGCATAACTGGTTATCAGATTCCATAACTGTTCCTCTTCATTTTGTGAATGAAATTGTGCTTTGTCTTTTTAGTTGACCCCCTGCTAGTTAGTCCAGTAAACGAAGGGTTTGAAAGAAACAAAAAATATTGTTTTGGAAATTGGTACACCATGTCCATGAGGGGCTTATGATGAGCCTACTAAAAGTCTCTGGTTCTGGGGTGTGAGCTCACTTTGCATCTTGAATTTCATCCCTCCCTTTTTTAGTTTCCCTGAATATCTCGAAAATTATTCAGTTTACAAATGATTGAACAAATTAAAGAGCGTAAAATTCCCTACAAATACATTCATTTTTCTTCCAGCTTTAATAGTCTGCTTCGTTTCAGTTACGTGACCTTAATGTTTAGCAATCTTATAAAAGACGCGTAGAATAATAAAAAAAAAAAAAGATGCAGAGGCTATCCTTTTTTTAGTAGTCACAATTTAAGGTGATTTTACTTTCTTAATTATATCATTTTCTTCTTTCACATAATTAAGTTAGATTACAGAGTCATTTTAAAATTGTAGTGACATAGAGTTTAGGAAGAAAACGGAACAAATAATAATACGGGACCTATGATTTATACTCTTCATGGGGTAAGTTTTTGATTTTACCTTATGAAAGCTTATTAATTAAACGATGGCTAATATCTTGTTAGTCTTATTAGCGTTTTTTTTAATGTTATTTCACTGGCACGATGTATGTTCTTGTGGATTTGCTACCTGGTTTCTCTCTTTTTGGGAGTTCGGGCTGTAAGAAGCTCTGTCTTTGCCTAAAATAGGCATGCTTCTTACGAAAAGAACCCTAAATATTCTTTGAATCCATTTCGAGATAGTTCTTAGCCGCTTGAAAAAGTGAGCGGATTCTTGTTCTCATTGTTTGCTTTTCGTTTACTAAATTACTCTAGGATTGCTTGTATTACCTTCTTTTCTTAATTTGGCTTTATTGGTATATCTGTCTATTATTTTCTCTGTTTTTTGTTTTGCTGCTGCAATGGCGCGCATCTTAAACATTGTCGTAATTTTTCTAACTTCATTTCTTTTACAATTAAATTCTTTTATTCTTTTAATTTTGTTATTATGATAATAATAAAATTTTTTTTTCTTGTTCCAATTTTAAATTTTTGCTTTCTTTTTTATAAATAACTTTTAAATTTTGCTTTATTTTTTCTTGTATTGATTATTTTGCATCACTGGACTACAATACCCTAGGGAGAGAAAAATGACACCTTTCTGTGAAGTATACGAAGTTTAGGGAGAGAGACTGGGTCAAATATTAAAGCACCAAAGGGGAGGGGTTTGTGATTTCTGCTTATTTTTTGCTGATAGGGGAGAATTGATGCTTACATAGACATTAGAATCACTTTATTTCAAAATCTCTTGTAACTTGCACAAATAATTTAATTTAAAATTAAATTTGAAAAAAAAAGAAGATTGTAAAGAAAAATAAACAGTTTTGTAAGCTAAACTTGAAGTGTAAGGAATAGAAGCATTTTTCCCATTTTAAGCCGAGTTAGAGTTTTTTATTTGAATTAAGTCCTAAAAATTTTTATAAAATTAGATTATTACTGTTATACGCGTTGTAAAAAAAGAACGGGGTTGCAGTTTGCTTACGTAATTAAGGGGGTTTGCGATTTGCTTGTTTTTTTGCTGACAAGGGAGGGGTCAAAAATACCAAAAGCATGCTTACGTAATATTTAGACGGCCCCAGACCACTCCTGCTGGTTGTTTCAAGGCCCCGCCCTCTCCGCAGGGGCCAGTCTGGACACGAGGGTCAGCTGGAAGTACAACGAGAGGCCCCTGAAGGCCGAGAAAGTGAAGGAGCGAGCCGGGGCCGCATCTCATCGACGCCACTGACGCCCTCCGCATCCAGCGACCTGAGGGTGACGGACGGGAGTATCTGCACCCTGTACGACGTCGAAATAGGCATCATACGACTCAAGGTAGAGAGGGCTTTGTCTTTAGCACCACAGTATTCAGACCCGGACGCAGATGGTCTGTACTCGAGCAAAGCACTGTTATGGCTTTGGGGCTCCTGATTGGACAACCGAATCTGACGTCACTCTACTGCACATCGCAACAACGGACACGCGTATCTTGTTTTATAGTTCTTGGAAACTCTAAATAATTTTTTTTCTTCAGATATTGCTAGTTGTTTTCCAAAGGGGATCTTTCTTCTTCTTGATTTAATGTCGTTAGATTTTGCTTCATTCAGATCTGAAACATTAAAATTATATATTTTAATAATAGTTAACCAAACCATGATAAATATAAGTATTGAAATAATGCCTGATATTGGTTACAAATTACAACACACATCATCTAAAAATGATTTGAAATAATTATTGCTATTCACCAGCTTACCTGGTCCAGATGGTCTAAGTTCCAAGATTCCATTTCGTGTCCGATGTTCTTCCATTCTTCTATCCATGAATACACATCGAACTTACTTGCAGGTTGCTTCGAACGATACTTTCATCTTCAAAGAAATTAACAACTTCGTTTACAAAAGAAAAGATTGAAATTCAGAATAGCCATTGCGTATTACACACAAAAGAAAATTTCGCTATCGCTAGTTGAAAGAATACAACGTGGTCAGTGAAACAAACAAGCAAAGCATATTTACGTCAGATTCGCTTGTCAATCAGAGCCCTCCAAAGTTACAATGGTGCTCTGTAAGTGCAGTATGCTATATGCAGCGGACAGGTCCCCTCGGTTGGGTGGAGTATTACGCGCGCGTGGAACTTTATTTAAAAAACCTTTACAATCTTAGATTTTTTTAGCAGTTTGATTGAATAACAATGAACAAGAATTTAAGCTGTTATGTAAACGTGATAAGAAAAGAAAAACAAATTCCGTGTCTTGCTTATCAAACCGTTCAGTGACCGGTCTGGTCACGGATACGAGGGTAAGGGGCTCTGTTCGTATTAAAGAACAAATGAACATATCTCTACTAATAAAGAAGAGACGTGTGTGTGCGTGTTTGTGTGTTTGGCGCTCTGCCGCTACACACTCTGGACAAACACAAGAAGAATTTGGCACAAACTTTGGAGTGTGGGAATGTATATACCTCGGAGTCCTTTTGTGCAGAAATTTTAATTAGAGAATTTAATTAATCAAATATTAAGCAGAAGTTCGGCGTTTTTCATATGCTTTCAGAAAATATTAAAATAAATATAAAATTATTTTACCATCTGAAAATTTAAAATTACCCCTTTTCAATAATATCAATTAAGTTGCCACATAATTTTCTCTCATTTTAATAAATTTAAAAAAATATATTCTTGGCATAATTTACAACAATGCTTTTCATTGTTAACGCAAGATTCTAAACTGTTTTTCATTGATTAAACAAATATTTAATTTCCGTGTTTATCTTCCATTGTTGAAAGCTGAGGACTTCCTTCTCAAAACCGCTCCGAATTCTGAGAAAAGGAAGCCTCTCCCCTGTTCACTGCTTCTGGTTTCTGTAGCCACATACATTTCTATTAGAGGCCTTCTCACGGCTTTATATTTTTTTTAGATGAAGATTATAATATATAAAACAAAATTTTTTTAAAACTTGTCTCCACGGCACCCCTAAGTCTGGAGCGCGGGAATCTATGCATCCTTGCCCCGAGTCCCCTAAGGTTGCACGTGTATGGGAAAGGGTTGTTTCGAAGGAGGGATTTCCGCTCGGCTTAACAGATCGGAACTTATGGCAATGGTGGGATTGTCTTTTTTATTGATTGATTATAGATCAGTAGGTCCCAACCTTTATGTCCTTCATATCTTATTAATTAGTCTTTTTACTTCCTCGTATACGAAGAAAGTAATGCTTAATCGTCAAAATTCGAACTCGAGATTTTGACGAATCTCACGTTTTTAGACACTCCCGAGTCAGAAAAAAAAAACACAATTTGGGAATTATGTCTGACTGTTTGTGAACACGATAACTCCCGAAAACTAGAGCTACGAGATGAAATGGTATGTGGTCTTTACACATAATTTGTAAGTTTCTATCAAATTTTGGGCCAAATCCGTCAAAGGTTGACTGTCCTGTCGGTCTGTATAAGCGCATCTCAACGAGTCCATATCTCCACGCGCTGCGTATTAGAACGCAATCTTCTGTGCGCGATATTTATTATGCTTGGCGCCTTTTTTTCATCCGATTCTCCCATGCGCATGCGTACTTGTGGCAATCTGCCGCACAGCATACACACTGCACACGGGATACTGCTTTGATTCTGTATTGATTTAATATCAAATAGAGATTATGACGGGTTTTTTTTTAGCTGTGTTTAGTAATTTCTTTTCCTTTTAATTTTATGTTGAGTCATCGACGCGCGGAATTTCGCTAATGTCAAATAGAAGTTATATTAAATTAATTTATTTTTCCGCCTCTCGGATATCTTTATTTCGTTAAAGGTTCTTTTTTCTTTTTTGTACTTAATTTTGGAATTGAATATTTATATATTTACACTTAGAACGAAAGTTAGTGTCAATTGATTCATTTCATTTTTTAATGCTTTTTTTTTTCTTAGCACTCTGTCAATGTGCATGGGATGCTCTATCACAACTTCCAATTAGTAAATCCGTGACAATCAGATCAAAGAGATATTGTTGGAAAGCTGAAAACCCGTCTTAGAAGGGCACAAATATTATTCGAAGATTTTTCAATTCCTACTATTAGTTCACACTCTCCCTATATCTTGTTTCGAATTTTGCAATCGATTTTAAACTAACTTCCGATAGGCTGGAGACTCGAAACTTTAAGCATAGCTCACAACTGAATGACAATGCAATGTTAATTCGCTTTCTCGTCTGTCTGTCTCATTTCATATTCTGCATGACGTTTTTTGTGTTATATCTCAAAACTATTAACATTACGGTTCTTAGGTGCATGGATGGCCCATGCTGGGATCGTCGAAGCACCCCATATTTCAGCCATATCTTTGCGCATGCACTGATACATAACCCTGTTATATCTCGAATCACCTAAGTAGGTGTCTTTAAAATTTTTTTATATTACTTGTTTTTTAAAACTCAACCATTTTGTTTATATTTTTTGTTTTAAAAATCGTTCAGATCATTGTCATTAAAAAAATTCGGAAAATCATTAGAGAAAATCAAAAATTAGGATTTGTTCGTGAATAAAAATAACTAAAACGAGTATCACAACAGGCTACAAAATATGCAGTGAAAATTCGATTAACCGTCCCAGTCGGACCAGGGCTGTGACGGATAACGAAAACCTCTGGTATATGTCCAGTAACGCATTTCCTACGATTCTCTTAGAAAGATGAACATAAAATCACTCTAAAAGTGAATAATACTGTCCTACTGCTTACGAAGACCCTGAACAGGGGTTACTCAAGTAGACGAGTCGGAGAAAGGGAGGAGAAGGTATAAAATCAACCGCAACATTTGGCAAATTAAGCGCACTTCGTTAGGCGAGGAATTCGCTTCGACAGTACAAAAGCGAAATGAGACCTACACCGGTTCTATCTGCGCCAAATGTAATGGCCCTTTCACTTCACCCTCAAACGTAGTGGAAATTTCCCGTTCCATAACGACCGTCATCAGTATGTCTGGTGTCTGGGGTTTTCTCGTGGCAGTAGGACATGTTGTAATCAATCTTACAAAACTATCGATATAAACTTCAGGATAAGAGTAGCAATATACAGAAATGTATTGCAATACTATAAATTGGCGCCGGCCCGAGGGTTTTTTCGAAGGGTGCAATCGCACAAGGCCCAGCGTTTTTTGAGGAGTTTTAAGGGCAAAAGAATTGCGTTGATTTATTTAACGAAATTGAAGAGTGCCGTCAGTTTTGCCTTCCAGGACACAATATTACAAAACTTATAATATTTATTTAAAAATTATTTAATAAAATTGAATCAAATTTTTGCTTCTATCCTAAAATTATATTCATCTTATCAATCGCCGTCGCATCTGTAAAAGATATTTAGTAAAATAATAAAATTACTTGAGATCTAGCATTGGCAAGATTGGTTGCTTAATTAACAACTATTTAAAAATTTCATTAGCTCTAAAAGAAAATATAATCTATGAAAAAAAATATTAAATAAACAAAAGAACCACAAAATTAATTTGGGAAAACAAAAGTTACTTTTAAACTATTTTAGTGTAAATAAACAGTCACTACACAAAAGACACTTCATTACACAAAATTAATATTTACAGTAAAATAAAAATGAATTTATAATTAATGTTACAGCGGGGGGGGGAGCTAACTCAATCCACACAGGGTAATGTCCAATCGTCAACTGATGAATATCATGGCAAATATACTCAACTTAGGGAGGTGGCGCTGCAATCGTTGGGATCGTTACAGACTCCCCTCTCGGACTCTGAAGACGTCCCGACAGAAGAGTCCGCTTTTTTGGAAAAAAATATTTCCGAGGCCTACCTCTTCTCTTTATGGGAACTACTGGACTTGTGTTCTTTTTTCTGGAGGTAGTTCCTTGTAAGCTTCAACATGTTTGTGTGATAAGTTCCGAGAACTTGATCTGATGCACTGGGATCAAGAAAGGTCATAAGTGGTAGGAGATCTGTTTGTGACTGCGAGATAGGGCTTCCCTTTTCGGGTAAACTTCTTGCTTCGTTTGTCACTTCTACTACTTTTAGGGTGCAGAGTCACCCAGACCTTGTCTCCAGGCTGATAATAAATTGGTCTTCTTTTTTATGTTTCTTTCTCTGGTCTCTTGCTTTTTTGCTCAACCCGTTCTCTGATTTGGGGTGTTAAACGAGCAAAATGTTTCCAGAAGTAGAGGTGTTATCTCCACTACGAGTTGTCATTTCGATCAGACTTCTAAGATCGCGGGTTAACGTCGTCATTGTCTAATTTCGTCCAAATTGTAGATATGCTGCAGTGTGACCGGTAGTGTCACATTTTAATATTCATAGCAAATCTAATCATTGCCAGCTTTTCATCCCAGGTTTCGTAGCATCACCTACTAAAATAGCTGGATTTGGAGCTGAGTCACGATTTTTCAGATGGATTCGCCTGAGAGATGATAGACTGGAATTAACTCTTGTTTGATGAGAAATTGCATGTTTGCTGCATGACAGCACTAACAAATTAGGTTCCATTGTCCGGATGTAATCTTCGTGGTAAGCCATAGCAGAAAACCTTCTTCTATTAGGAATTTTACTGCAATTTTGAGCAGTATAGCATCTTCTAGGGCAAGCTCAACCCATTTTGTACTGGTAACATCCTCAATTAAGAAGATCCATTTCTTTCCAGTAGTTCAGGAAGAAGGGCCAAAAGTCGATGGCTAAAGTTTCAAATCTTTGGGCATAAATAGGTGTTCTCAACAGTCAGCAGGTTTCTAGTTATTTGGCTTGTATCTGTTGCATTCAGCACAATTCTTTACATATTCAGCGATGAACTTTCTCATTCCAGGAAAATAGTATCGACTAGCTATCTTGAAATACGTTCCTTCTGATCCGCTATGTCTCAGCAGTGGGTGAATCATGGTATTGCTGTAACACTCGTTCTCGTTCATGACAAGGACAACAAGCTGTGCCTCCTCAGTTCGTCTGGCGAATATCGGTAAAGATACCTTGAGTTCATTTAGATATCCTCTACTTGTCCAGTTGATGAAATCTTCATCTTTTCTTCCACTCTCAAAACAATCGATTATTTTCTTTATATCACTCATCTTTCATCATACGAATATCTCTGGGTGCTTCGAGATGGCAATTCGATAGATATATGGTGTTGTGAGGGTGCACTGAATTCTTTATTATCATGGACTGGTCTGAACAGGAGGTTTGCAACAACATTGCGGATTTTCCAGGCGTATAAAGGTACCGGATGAAATGATTGGATTTGTAGAGCCCATCGGCTAAGCGATGGTGATTTTATGCTCATCAACCATTTTTTAAGGTTGGTGGTCTGATGCGATGATTATTTAATTCTCTACGTATCCACGGAGATTTTCTAAGGCCATACAACTGCAGAGCTTCCCTTTCGGTCGTCAGTATTCTTTCTGCAGAACTCAGCTTGTCTACTTGCGTACTCTACATGTTCTTCTGGTTTCTCTCCTTGTATCAGGACTGCACAGAGCATAACTACTTGCATTGGTTCAGGTATGAAGGAAGAGTTTTACTTCCATCAGGTGTGACAGCACAGGTGGTGAAATCAGCATTTTTCTTTAACGATTCAAATGCTTTCCTTTCAGGTTCACCCCAAGTCCATGTCTTATTCTTTTTTGTGAGATCACTGAGAGGTCTCGCTATTTCTGAAAAAGTGAGGACATATCTGAACCAAGAAACAAGTTTGTAAGTATGACTGAACTGCTTTAACACAGGTTGGTTCAGTGATTTTCTGCTGGAAGTATTTTGTCAGCATCTACTTCCAATTCCTTGTTCAGTAATGTAATGTCCTAGATACTTCACTCTGTTTGCAAGCAAAATTGCATTTATTTCGATTGGCAGTGAGTTTAAACAGAGATAGTCTTTCAAATACTTGTCTTAAAATCCAAGTAAATGTTTATCAAAGTTTTCAGATAAAACAATGATGTCATCAAGATATGAAGAGCAAAAACATCCTTTTAGTCAGATTTCTGAACTTGTCTATGAGGGCGTTGAAATGTTGCAATTTAGCAACCCAAAGGCATCCACCAAGAACTTATAGGTGCCAAAAGGACAAGATAAAAAGCAGTTTTTCGGGGTCTGCTTCATGGCTTTACTTGATGATAGCCCGCTTTCAAATCTATTGTATAAACTTTGTCGATTTAGCCTCATTTAATAAATCATCCATTCTTGGTAAAGGGTAGGTGTCGGGAATCGTTGTAGCGTTCAACTTTTCTATGATGCACAATCGAGATAGATCCATTTGGTTTGGAACCAACACAGCAGGACTTGCGTAAGGGCTCTCGCATTCCTCAATGATACCTTCAGCTAGTAAAGATTCTAGCTCCTTTTTTTAACAGTTCCTGCTTTGCGGTCATTCGTGGAGGCTCAGAAACAGGTAAGAATTGTTTCCAGTTTGTATACGATGCTCAATAAGGGTAGGGTCTCCCCTGGATGAAAGCATGTCAAATTCTTTTGAGTTAAATTTGTCACGTTGTTTACCGTCAAATGTTTCCCTTCATCTTCTCTCAATATCACAGGAATAGATGTTTCTGCTTGATGGAAACAGGGAATCGTCTCTGGAGAGGTTACTTTGGTAGAGAAGATATCGTAGGCTCAGATTTTCCTTAACGTCAGATGGGTTCTTGTAAAGAAAGGCTGCTTATAGAGGGATTTTCACTGAAATGCCAGTACCATTCTGGATATTAATTACAATTGCAGCAGCTTGCAGGAAATCTGTGCCAAGAAAGGAGTTCGATTTCCTTTGCTTCAGAGCAGGTGATGAACTTCACACGAACCTTTTTCAGCTTCTACGTGATTTACAGTAGTCGTCAAGGCTTCAACATTTCTTTCTTTCCCATCTGCAAGGGACCATCGTAATGTCTCTCTTATAAAATCTGAATTTATGATGCAACAGTTTAAAAAATTCCTCTCCTGCAGAAATGGAATTGGAAGCTCCAGTGTCAGCGCAAGGCTGCATCTCTTCCACACACAGTTGGAGGTAGATGGGAACTTGATGGAGAGTCCAGGGTGATTCCAGTGCATAAAGTTTAATACTTTGAACAGTTTTAAGTTCTTCTTTGGGTTTTGAGCATTTAGGGCACTTTGATTGGATAAAACTCAGGATAGCCGCAACCATAACATTGAAGGAATTTTCTTTATAGAAGCTGACAGATTTATCAATCGTTCGATCTTAATGATTAACTACACGAGGATGGGAAGTTTTACATTTCTTTCAGGGTGAACAACATTTTCTTTGAAGAGGGTTTTCTTCACAATGGCAGAAACATGTTTCTTCGTACCCTAATTTCACAGTTTCATTATAAGCATCCAAGCTTTCTTGATTCAAATGGTTTGTTTAGTTCTGACCAATAATCTACGAAATGTTAAACTCTGGAGGAACACTCCTTTTAATTTTGATCGTTATCAATTCTTTAATTCTTCAAAAGTAGAAATGTTCCAATTCTGTAGTCCATCATCCTTCAAAATAGGATTTTTTTTAATTCAAAAGTATAATCTTTCCATGTGTTCTGCACTTTTTTCGATGTTGTACAAGTAATTGTCGAACCTATCGGTGAGCCGATATCTTTTCAGAAGCATTTCAGCTTTGGCATAGTCTTTGAATCTTCTTCATTCTCCTTCACAATCATTTGATTTATTTCAGATGGTAAGGATCCCATTAGGTAGCATAGGATCAGTTGGTTTTCCAGTATGTTAACAAATTTTAACTGTCGCTCTCAAAACATGGTAAGATCAAATTGATTTCGTCTTCTTTTTGGGTTGAATTTTGGAAGAAGATTCATTTGAGGTCAAGTAGCCTGATCAGTTACTTCTTGAGGAAAATTGGCATGAGTCGTATTTCTACCATCCTGCTTCGATTCTTGATTTTTTTCAAGTTCAATTCAGCTTCCTTTTCAGCAGCTACAGCCAAGCGTTCGGCTTCCTTTTCAGCTGCTACAGCCATTCGTTCATCAATAATCGATTTGAATAAATTCTTTGTAAGTTCTTCGTCGTAGACTCCACTCGTAATCAGTTGCTTTAGTTCTACCACTTTAGACCCTCCGTTATCTACCAATCCCAGTTCAGTTGCTAGATTAATCAAATCGATGCTTTCTTCCTGTTCCCAAATAGGCCCTTTTAAAGTTTTTTTTTTTTAAAGTCCTAAATTCAATAAATGTTCGATGACACAAGTCTTGCTTATGTTTTGGAGAAAAACCTAATTTAAATTTGGATATTTTGAAAACATACAATAATCTTTAACACCCCAAATATATCTAAAATATTAAATTTTAATATTCACCCTGTGTAGCAGTAATTTTAAGTAAAACTAAATTTATAGGTACAAATTTGACAATAAAACACAATAATCAAATTCAAAATTTTAAGAAAAATTGTTTTAAAGTTAGTATTTCAATTAAAAAATTATATGCAACTTTGTTTGACAGCATTAATGATATATTTCTGTTTACCAAGAGTAATTAATAAATTATTATTTCTCTTTCAAACCAAGAAAATACTCTTCTGAAATGAAAAAGCAATATTTTGAAACCACAAATATTCTTCCACATTATGATATACTTTTCATTATTTCAAAACAGCAGGAAGTTAGTAATAAAATATGCCTTTGGTTTAAAAGATAAAATAAGCTATGATCTCTCATCATCGGATTAGAAAAATCTCCTATCCTTTTCAAAAGAATGAAAATATATTATACATTCAATGCGATCACTTCCTTTCAGCGCTAACTCTATAAACATTTTTTCTAGAGCTTGATCATTTGAAGAGAAAAAAAATAAATCACCAAATTTATGAGAATTAAACTGAATACTTTTCAAGGACATACACCCAAGCAGCGTTATGCGTTGATCCTTGATTTTCTCTCTCTTCAAAGCGAAAGTATAATTTTTTGACGATTGAAACACACAGTGGGAATAATACTGTAATAGGATTATTGTTAAATTAGACACGAGATATATAAAAATGTTTTTTACACAAAATATATGAAAATGAGCACAAAATAATAACCTTTACAGTGGTAGCTATTAGAAAAACTTAAATATTAGAATAAACTACAGAAATTAAATAAACACTTAATAGATTCTTATCATACGTTCATTTTGAATACCAGGAATAACCAAGGATATATTGATGCATACACAAGTATTTACGCTTTGTTTCCAAAAAATACTTTTCATTGAGTCTGAAAGATGTTAATTTAAACAACGTTTGAAGTTCAAACATTTTTTCACAATAAGTTCAACTTTCAATTAAATGCAATATCAAAAATTTAGCAATGTTTTTTGTTAACGTTAATTTTCATTACTAACTTGTCACTGGATAGGACATCTATTTCTGTTATTATGAAATTCTGGATATTTGTACTTACTGCGAGGTTGCAGATTCTTTCAATGGTATTTTCAATACTTACCAGGATGGTAGAAGTATCCTCATAAGCTCACAAGAGCAAGAAATTTTCTTTCACACAAATTAATTCAAAATAACTCACACAGAGCTGCAAAATAAAAAAAAATGGAAGTTGGACCATTGGACATTAAAGTTATTCATTTTAAATTCGAGGCCCATACGCGACGTTTTGTATTTTTTATCTTAGCAACTGTTAAAAATTTCATTTAGCTCTAAAAGAAAATAATCTTATGAAAAATATTAAATAAGTAAAAGAACAAAATTAATTTGGGGAAAACAAAGTTGAAATATTTTAATTAACAAATAAACAGTCATACAAAAGACACTTCACATTACACAAAATTATTTACAGTAAATAAAATAGTTATAATTAATGTTAAACGGGAGATAACTCAATCCACACAGGGTAATGTCATGTTCAACTGATGAATATCATGGCAAATATACTCAGCAAGGGAGGTGGCTGCAATCATCAATGGGATCGTTCCATTAGCCATTTTGTTTATCGAATCCTTTTTTTAAAAGCTTAAATCATGATAATATTGTCAACGAATTTGCTAAAAACATGTAAATTTTTTTTTTTAAATATTCACATTGTTAACCTATTCTAGTTAGCATAACCAAGTTATATTTATAGTATTATTTTTCTTTATTTGATTTATTAACATTTTTGTGTGATTGAAATATTAACTTTATAAAAAGTAATTTAATTATCATTTCATATTTTCCTTTATTCCCTTTATACCAAGGTGTGCGATGCAATAAATAGCAAAATACAATAAACTATTTGTTGTACGAGAGAATTTCTTTAAAGGCCCCACAAAAGTCAACTTTATTTATTTATTTATTTAAACAAAAGCTACAGAGAACTCAAGAAATTCAAGAATCAAGTGTAGCTTGGAAAAAGAAGGACATCTTTCAACCCCACTGTTGGAACAAACCAGATTTCACCGAAATCTCTGCTTCATTTAATCGTTCCACCTTCTAAGCCAGCAGGAGTGGTCTCCCCTAACCTTTCTCGTATACTTCTCCGAAAAGGTGCTGTTTCCCTCTAGCATTGAGTAAAAAATTCAGACCTATGTGCAACCCAGGATCAATGACTATCAGAAAATATTTGGTAAAAAATCAAGATTCGAACAGATGCGTTCCGATTAAATGAATACCATTTCTACTCTTTCTTGGTCAGGACAATCCTTCCGCGTGCACAGATTACCAAGTACGCGCATGGAGAATCGGATGAAAAAAAGCGCCAAGCAAGGGTCAATAAACATCGTGCACAGAAAGATTACGTTCAATACGCGTAGAATATGCTTGGTCGTTGGAGATGGCTTATGCAGACCGACAGACAGTCAACCTTTTGACGGATTTGGCTCAAATTTTATACGGACCCATTCACTTGATGATAAAATCGTGGCAAATTTTATTTATCTAGCTATTCAAGTTTTCGATTATAGTGTTCGCATGACCTCGGACAGACAGACAGACTTCCCGTGGACGGATTTTGTCCAAGAGCAGTAGAAACCACCTGAAATTATGTCAAGTTCACATACCAAATTTCATCCCCGTAGCTCTAACAGTTTTCGAGCTATCGTGTTCTGAACGAGCATAATTCCCAAATTGCGTTTTTTCGGACTCTAGGTCTAAAACGTGGATATTCGTCAAAATCTCGAGTTCGGGTTGTTGACGATTACAATACTTTTCTCTTTGTATACGAAAGTAAAAGGTCAAGATAATTAATGCACAAGAGTTAAAATAAACTTTTGGTCCTGACTCAGCAGAAAGTAACTTCCGTCAAAATAACTCTTGCACAAAACGTACGGACATTTTATTTTTAGAAAGAAAAGCGTTCTTCGAGAATTCACACAAGAATTCTTTTTAGAATTTTTTTACATTGGAACACAAACTTCGGTAGAGAATGCCAGTTTCACAACTCTTAAAAATAAATACAGCGATGCGCGCTTTTACCAGTGCTGCCAATTGTGTGAACCTTAACACATTAGAATTTTGATTTAAGCTTTTAAAAACTGTTCTGGAAAAGAGGCATCTGTTTCTATCTTTCAAATGACACACAGATATTCAATTACAATATTTTTTTTAACTGCATGCTTTGTCTGGTAGTCTGGAAGTACACTGAATGATGCCTTTTTTTACTTTCAGTGGCTTCCAGACACGCAATTTTCAGTAAGTATCGATACATTGGTAATAACTAATGAATAATAGAAATATTATAATATCGACTTGAATCATTTTGCAAAGGTGTTTCGAAATCAAGGGCCAAAGGATGAATGTAGGAGGAATTATTATGATCTCGCCGATCCCCAATTCTGTGGGGAAAGGGTGGGAGGTTAAATCCCAAACTCCGCCTACAGAATGCTTCATCTAAAAAAAGAACACACTCTGGGGTAAATGCACCAAAGATAAAGAAGAAGGAGAAACAGGAGTTAAAACTAAAAGTATTTATTTACTAAAAGGCATAATAAGAAATGAGAAAAGTATTTACACAGGTATTATTTACACTTGAGACAAGAGTTTAGGGTTGCTTACTTATGATATCAACATACCTTGTTAAAAGGTTTGATTATAGCCATCGCCATATACGTGCTAACAGGAAAAGATCCCCATAGCTCGTTAGGCTCACAATCCTACCACCTTGACCGTTCCGTTTTGATTTCAAAAGTCATCTCCTGAAGATTCAAACATTACCCTAGTTTTTAACGGAGAGCTTACACCGCGCATCACGTGATTAGCACAGAGACCGCGTGATCGTTATCTTCGATATCTTTCCCTTTGACTTACAACAATTATTCAAATGAGCATTCGGAAAGCAGAAAGAGTATTAAGTAGGAAATTAAACTTACCTTTTAAGCTAGACTGGGAAAATACAAACCCTACATGAATACTAAATTTGAATTCCTTCTGAGAGAGGTTTATTATTTAAGATAGAATTGAAGTTTCTCATAAGGGATGCAAAATAATCAAATTATATCTCTTAATATGCAGGAATTGTGGAAGCTGGATTCAAAGGAATCTCTCGTCTGCGTGCGTGCTGAGCGAATTTTCATATGAAACATATTGGAATAACTGCACCCAGGTAATTTATTTTTATTTAGAAATAAGAATGAATCTTTATATATATTTACTCGCCAGTTAGTTTATATTATGGTGAATTATTTATTTGTTCAAATGCATATGGAATTTATATGCGACTTTATTGTCATGTGTCAGCATGCCGTTTGGGAGTAAGAGGATTTGTGGCTTCTACAAAAATGTATGGACAACAAGTAAGGAAATGTCTCAAGCTGGCGGCGCATCGGAGTGGCGCAGAAGCGGATGTTTGGGAGTAGAACGGCAAACCGCTTTTAATTCGTTATTTTTGACATTTCATTTAGGAATGGGAAAAACCTACCAGTTTAAACCGAAAACCGTTTTTTTTTTTTTTTGTTTTGTTAACCGGTTTCAGCAAAAAAAGAGGCACTGTTATTGAGGAAATGGAGAGTCTATAGCGTATAAGCACAGCCTGCTCTAACAGCCAAGGAGGACTCGGGCATTGGCTCATAGAAGGAGGAGACAGGAAAGGGTTTCTTTTTTTTTTAGAATTCGGAGGAAGGGAGAACAGATTTCTTATAATTCGGAGAGGTTTCAGAAGGGGAGATGCATTTCCTTTATCTTTGAAAGAGAAAGACTGTTGGTGAAGAAAATGGATAAGGAAGATCAGGAAACGAAGGTTAGCAAGAGAAGAGAGAAATTTACAATGGAGAGGGGTGGAGACAAAGACCATTTGAAGCAAATTCAAACCGCAAATATTTAAGTAATTAGAATTAATTTATTTTACACTTCTCGGGAGATCTTTACCTTCGTTTCGTTGAAAAGTTTTCATTGCCAATTTTGGAATTGAATATTTGCATATTTTTTGCAGGGCAAGTTAGTGTCAATTGATTCATCATTTCTGTTTTCATGCTTTTTTTATTATTATTTTCTTAAGCACTCCCGCCAATGTGCTTGAGATGTTTCTCAACAACTTTCATTAATAAATCTACACGACAATCACATCGAGATGTTGTTGGCAAGCTGCTGAGTCTTAAAGTAGGCAGAGCCCCCCTTTCCCGCAGATCCACTAGAGTTGAGTTGATGCTCGGTTTTGCTGTATCAGGTACAGGCTGATGCTTTTGCCATTTCTTTTTTGTACCAGTACAGCATTGACCATTCCTTCCCATTGGGTACTTCCGTTATTCAGGAGTGGATGAAATGATATTTACCTACCTGCTTCATTGATCTCATTTCTCGTCGATATTTTCCTGTAGTCTTATGCCCGTGATGAAATCCTCGAATCTTTTCCACAAGCTAATGCTCAACCTTACCCAATCCCAGCTCGGGAATCCTCGCCTACGCATTCTAATGCAGTTAACGAATAACAAATCGTTTTCTACTTCCCCACCCGTCTATGCCTTCAAACCCGGTACACTTCATTAATGCCTCTGCCGGCTTGAAGAAATTCCAGCAGACTGATCCAGTATCTATCTGATGGCCAGTACTCATATTGATACTTTGTATCAATCTGATACTATGTATCATGTGATACTTTGTATCAATCTGATATAGCATCATATAGATACTTTGTATCAATCTGATACTGTGTATCATATTGATACTTTGTATCCATCTGATACTGTGTATCATGTTGGTACTTTATTATCATATTGATACTTCGTATCAATCTGATATACTGTGTATCTATTGATACTTTGTATCATATTAGGCTTTGTATCATGTTGATACTGTGCATCTCATATTGATACTTTGTATCAATCTGATACTTTAATATCATGTTGATACTTCCTATCGAGAGAAAATGAACGCTACAGGGCGATTACCCAGCGTTATCGACCGAATCCGAGAACTGATACACCAATTACACGATAACTTTTGGTCTGTATCATTTTAAAGCATTATCTGATACTTTTGCGTACCTGATACAAAAGTATCAAGTTGATACAGTATCACCAACCCTAGATCCCACCAACTTCGGCATCCTGACGCTGACCCTGCTGTTCAGCTTCGTCCTGTGGGCGGTGCTCATGACGGTGCGGTGGAAGAACTTCTCCGATGCAGCGGAGGGCGCAGCAGGCGAGAAACAGAAGAAAAAACGCACCGGACGCATCTCAGTCGGAAGGTCTGCTCACATCTGCAAGCAGTGGTGCGTGAGGTCACATGGCATTTCATTTACGATTTCTAAACAATTTGTAAGAATTTTTTAAAAAAATAGTACAATTTAATCTCATGTATTTTTTATTTGCAAAATTAATAAAATCAGCTTTCGTGCACTATATGGTAATTGCTTAAATATTCATGGGTAACACTCAGGCAAGATTAAACCAGTACGGATCCTTAGGTCGAGTGGTGCGAAAAAATAAGTGGAGTCGAGGGTCACGAAGAATTTTGTGGGTAGTAAATTCAAAGAAATTTATTCGACAATAAAAGAGGACCACAAAATACTTTAAAGAGAGGAGGGTCGGAGATAGAAAATAAGTTTGCGCAGTCTTGAGGCGATACAAGCTTTTGAAAACTACTTTTTTTTCCAGGTCGATTTTAATTTAATCTCCATATAAGCTGAGTTCAAGTCAAATATTATGGCAAAGTAATATTAAAACATCTTGGGGGTCTATCTGGTACCCCCCCGGTTGGACTGGGTTCGACACTTAAATTTAACAACAAGCCAAACCAAAATTTTAATAAAAAAATTACCTGAATAATCAATATACAAAAAAATTAGAGCGTTATGCCTCATAATTTTAAAAGGTAGAAAATTATAGCTAAAAGTGAAAATTCTGCTTTAAGTTAATTTACCAAGAAAACAATTATACTATCACAACCGTAATCAATTGCAAAAGCGTGTGAATAAAAGATTTCATGAAATAATGAGATGGTTTTAAGTTTCATTTATAATAAAAACATTTTACAATTCATGTTTGAAAGACATTAATTAAAAGAATTAATAAAATGTCGCATGGAAATAGAGTCGATTTAAGTAGTAGCTAATTAGTTTTATCTTTAAGATGATAAAATGGTTTTTGGGATAATGGATCCAGTTGTATTCCGGAAAACTTTCTAAAATTTAGTAATTCTAAATATAAATTAAAGATTTAGAAAAATCTTTTCTTAGTGAGACATTTCCTACTCCCAAGAAGCAAATCAAGCCTACCAAATTTCAAGTCCCAGTGGTTTGGGAGATTTCATGATGAGGAGTGAGTCTGGTATGTTCCTTTATATATAAAGATACTAGCAAGCAGCGTTATGATGGAATCAGGACTTCAACAAATATGAGAAGAAAAGAGTGTCCACAATAACTTTGAAAAAAGTTTTGAAAACAAAAGATACACATCATTGTTAGAAAGCATGCTGGGAATTAGCATCTGACGTCACCTGTCATCGAGGAAGGATGTCACTGCCCGTCGAGAGAACTTTCGCTAGAAAAAAAAAAAACCTGTTATGAGGCTGATCAGGAAAAATTAATTAAAAAAAAAAACACGAAAAAATATATTTTAACTGTTCTTTTCTTTAAATCCGATCAGAACAGTTCCAGTTATAAGATGAAAAAAAAGAAAATTATAGAGATGTTAGAACGTCAGATACGATAATGTAGAAGAAATCTTTTATTAAAATTACCATACAAGTGACTAGTTTTTCAAAAATCTCTCCAAATTCAGTTATAACGTACTTGGAAAACAACTTCATTAACGGGAAATCGTTTGTTCTTTCCGATGGTTTAATGTTTTTTTTTTTTGTACAATTCATTCATTGCTGCTATTGAGAAACGGTGCGAAAAATCACCAAACACACAAAACTATAAATAAAATATTCAGATTAAAAAATTTTAAAATACGGCTTCGAGATGCCCATCAGTCGCCATTACGACTACCTGTGTGCCAAATTCATGTTGTAAGTGCGATAGATTCGTCTGACAGACAGACACAACACGCACACAAACATTGCCTCTTAGTATATAGATATCATCACATATAATTAATCTTTAAAATGTATATTGTTCTAAACAAAATTTTGAGAAAGATAAGTTCATTCTCACAAATCTGGATTAAAACAACTCCAGAATCGTTTACAACTGGGATCGTGATCATACTTTCAGTGGCGGATTTTGCACGACCCCAGGCAAAATTATGAGAACCCCTCTGAATATTAAATTCTGATGATATAAATGTGAACTTTAGATAATCTACTTATGCTTTAAATCAGGTCTATTTATCTTCGTCATTCATTTGGAAGTTAATTCTTTGTATTTATCTGATTTCAACATTTATTCTCCCATTTTACAAAGAATATACACTGATCTGATCAAAAGTATCGGACACTTTCGATTTTCGCAGTTTTTTACTGTTCTCCGTAAAGGCTAAATCGACTTGTCCTAACTTCTATACCATTTCAAGAATGGACTCTACCTCTACATCAAGTGAAGATCTCGATCATGGGGCAATTAGGGAGGCAACACCAAAAAGGGATGAAGGCGAAAATGGAGTTTGACCCATCCTGTTTCACAGAGAAGATGATAATGCGATGCAACTTTCATCAATGATTATGTTTAGTGTATAATATTTACACTGCATTTGTAAAGACAGCACAAATATTCTGGGGAAGATTAAAAGTTTCTTAAAAAAATTCCAAATTTTCCCTTGTTTTCTTATAACATGCAGAGTTTTCCAACCATATTATAGAAGTTACAGAAAAGTGAAATATGTTAGAGAAGCATTTAAAGGGCATTGGAATAAATACAATATTAGAGAAAATATGAGTATTTATATAAATAAATTTTAATGCGCATGTACGAGATATAACTTGTAATTTTTTTCTTCCACAGCTAAAGGAACCAGATATGTAGGGCAACTTATATAAAATTCTAGTCGAATATCATTAAGATTTAGAAAGAGATATCAGCACTGCAGTGAAAACTTTGCTTCTACTAAGAGAAACAAAATGATTAGGGTTTTATGCACAAACTAATAGTGTATTAGGTCACAATGGCATTTAGGAGGACTGAGCAGAAATTGATGAAGGAAAAAAATCTGACTTCTATTCCACAGAGGAGCTGATAATGAGTTACAAATTCATCGATGGTTTCTTAATACAATCAATGCCTTACTGCATTTTTCGTAAAAGATTGATGGAAGATATAAAGGTTTTCTTAAAATCCCAAACTTTTCCGCGTGATTTTATTTGCTTATAAGAAGCATGAGTTTTCCATCAAATAATGCAAAACTTACAGAATACCTGACAATGTGTTAAGAAGATGTCCATTAAAATTTGGAAGTTAATACGATATTAGTATTTGCAGTAAATAGTTTTTACTGCACATGTGTAAAGACATAGCGTAAATTCAAAACTTCAAAGCCAGATATATATTGCAACATATGAAAATTCCAGTTGAATACGTTAAAATTCAGAAAGATATCTGCATTGCAGTGGTGTGAATTTAACACACTCTAAGAGAAGCTAAACGATGAGGTTTTTCCTGATACTTTAAAAAAAAAATTTGAATCTTCGAATAGTTATCGACGAACTACAACTAAGTAATGTATTTATTAAGTGACTTATTTCCACCAATGTTTCGTTCACTCATTAATTTTTGAAAGCAAAGAGGGAGAAACTTTCAGTGAGGAAGAATTATACTAGAAACAAGACCGCAACGTCGTAATTCGCCGCCGGCTTGCACTGCGATGTTCTAGCATAGATTTTGGGCCCCTGGCGCCTCGAGGCAGCGCCTCTAACACCTGTGCGAAATCCCGCCACGAATATTTTCCTTATGTTGTTTGTAGATGTTAGGACTTACTAACCATTAAATCTTATAGTTTTGGAAAATTGGTACAATGTTTGTGAGGGGCTTGATATACCTAAAGTCCCCGGTCCTGCTCGCGGCCATCATGAATTTCATCCCCTTTAGTTTTTCCTAAATATTTCGAAACTATTCAGTTTTCAAATTACAAACAGTTTAACAAATTAAAAGGTAAATTTCCTACAAATCATAATTTTATTTTTCTTCTACCTTTAATAGTCTTAGAGATAAGGTTCTCAAATTTGCCCATCTTAGATTTCCTCCCCCCCCCTTTTCAGATTTTCTTGAATATCTCGATCAAAATTTAAATTACGTGTAATTAACAACTTAAGGAACGTGCGATTCCTACAGATAGTACTTTGATTTTCTTCGAGGCTTTAATAGTTTTGAATGAGTCTCTAAACGGATGAATTTGTAAGAAACCTTATTTGATGTACAATAAAGCAGAGGTTTGAAGAAAAACAAAAATCATATAGTTTTAAAATTGGTAGCAATGTTCTTGAAGAGTCTCTTGTTGAACATAGTAAAAGTTCCCGATCCTGGGGAAGCTTGCGTCGCCTTGTCATCCCCTTTTGTAGTTTTCGAATATCTCGAAAAGTTTCAATTTTCAAATTATAATTGACTAGCAGTACGTGCAGGCTTGCCCGTGGAATCAGGACTTCAACAAAAAATGAAAAAAAAAAAAACCGCACTGAATGACATGAAAAAGTTTTGAAAACAAAATCAAAACAAAAGATACACATTATTGATTTTCCTTATTTTTTTCACGATAAACAATAATAAAAATTGCAGCGTGAAAATTATTATACTGCAAGCTAAGTATGCGAGATGAATAAATACATTAAGATACTGGCGAAAATAATAATCAGTCATTCAATTCAAGTTATGCGTCACCTCCCTTCAACCAATCCATAGCCATCTGCGTTCCGAAGTGCCGTGCCGCGCGATTAACTCTCTCCCAATAACTCAACCGCCAGAAAAAATTAATTTAAAAAAACTTGAAAAGATATTTTAACGTTGTTGCTTTAAATCCAACGTTCTACTTATAAGCTGAAAAAATTGAAAATAATAGTGTTATTAGAAAGTCGGATGCAACAAATTTAAAATCAAAAGTAGCATCTTGATGCCAAAACTGGGTATTTTTAAAAAAATTTCTCAAAATTCAGTAAATTGCGTTAGAAATAAAACTAACTTCATTAGAAGGCAAAATCGCGTGTTCTTTCCGATGTTGTATCTATTTTTGTCATTAATTATTCGAAACCAATCTATTGAGAATTAGTGAAAATCACCAAAACAACACAAACATTAAATAAAAAATTTATAGATTAAATTTTAAAATTTCGGCTTCGAGGTGCAGTCACCATTACGACTACCTGTGTGCAAATTTCATGACTGTAAGGCGATAGAGTCGTCTGGACATCGCAACAAACACAAAACATTGCCTTTTATATATATTAGAGATTTAACAAATTAAAGAAAATTCCTAGAGTACATATTTTGTTTTCTTCCAGCTTTAATAGTTTCAAGATAATGGGTCTCAAGGTTATCGCCATCTTGGATTTATCCCCTTTTTTGTCTTGAATATCTAAAATCTTTTTTTTTCTTTATCATTTTCCAAATTACATGTAATCAGTAAATCAAAGAGAGTAATTCTCTATTTAGCCCCCTCCCGACTTAGTTTTCTCACATATCTCAGAAAGTATTAAAGCTAGAAAAAAAAAATAAAGCATACATTTGTTGGGGATTCAATCATCAATTTGCTGCATTACATGTAATTTGAAAATCGAATAGTGTTCGTGGTATTCAAGAAAAACTAAAGGGCGATAAAATCTAAGATGGCGGTAAATTTTGAGACGCGTTATCTCGGAAACTATTAAAACTAAAACAAAAATAAAAGTAAGCAATTGGAAGGAATTTTAGCTCTTTAATTTGCTGATTACATGGAATTTAAAAAATTGAATAGATTTTGAGATATTCAAAAGAAACTAAAAAAGAGGATGAAATCCAAGATGGAGATAAACTTTGAGATCCGTTTTATCTCAGAAAGTATTAAAGCTGGAAGAAACAAAACTATATATTAGTAGAGAATTTTACATCCTTTAATTTTTCAAATAAATTGTAATTTGAAAATTGAATATTTTTCCCGAGATATTCAGGAACAACTAAAAATGGAGGGGATTAATCCAAGATGGCGCGTGATCTCTCCTCAGGATGAACTTTACTATGCTCAAGAGACCCTCGAGAAAATTTGTACCAATTTTAAAAACTATATCATTTTTTGTTTTTCTTTAAACCCTTCGTTTATTGTACTATCAATTAAGATTTTCTAGAAATTCCTCTGTTTTGAGACCAATTATCTCAAAAACTCTTAAAGCCTGAAAGAAAAATCAAAGTACCTATCTGTAGGGAATTGCATGCTCTTTAATTTGTTAATTCACATGTAATTTTAATTTTGAATAGTTTTCGAGAAAAACTGAAAAGGGATGAGGAAATCCAAGATGGCAATCTTTGAGATCCATCCTCTCCACAGACTATTAAAG